>OU342743.1:513861586-514021178 GCA_910589775.1 Avena eriantha | reverse complement strand
GTGCCGGCACTAGACGCATAGATGCGTGCCAAGAGGGAACGTTCCTGGGGTGTGCTTGATCGATGAGGGCATCGATCTTCTAAAGGGTGGGTGTATGGGAGACCAGGCACATGGCTTAATAGGATTGATAGAATACTCATACCAACAAGTTGCAACTTCTTTTCCAGAAGCTCATTCAAAAAGAACTCTAAGGTTAAGCGTGCTTGGCCTAGAGCAATTCTAGGATGGGTGACCGGGTGCACACAAGTGAGGACAAAGTGCGCAGAAAAGACTAGTGTTTGTCTGTGGGTCCAGTCTAGATATCCTATTAAGCTGCCAGAAGTAACACCCCCCGGGCCCAGGAGTGGACGGGGTGTTACACACACATGCAATGAACACTGGTGGATCCATATGTGGTTCATGACAGGAACACACATGCAATGCCATTGGTTAATCCATGTGTGGTTGGTGGAAAGAACACACATGCAATGACTCTAGTTGGTCCATATGTGGTTTGTGAAAAGAACACACATGCAATGACTCTAGTGGATCCATATGTGGTTTGTGGAAAGAACACACATGCAATGTGTGTGGTTTGTGGTAATAACACACATGCAATGCCATTGGTTGATCCATATGTGGTTTGTGGAAAGAACACACATGCAATGACACTGGTTGATCCATATGTGGTTTGTGGAAAGAACACACATGCAATGACTCTGGTGGATCCATATGTGGTTTGTGAAAAGAACACACATGCAATGACTCTAGTGGCTCCATATGTGGTTTGTGAAAAGAACACACATGCAATGACACTAGTGGATCCATATGTGGTTTGTGGAAATAACACACATGCAATGACTATTGGTTGATCCATATGAGGTTTGTGGAAAGAACACACATGCAATGACACTGGTTGATCCATGTGTGGTTTGTGGAAGGAACACACATGCAATGACTCTGGTGGATCCATGTGTGGTTTATGAAAAGAAGACACATGCAATGCCATTGGTTGATCCATGTGTGGTTTGTGAAAAGAACACACATGTGATGCCATTGGTTGATCCATGTGTGGTTTGTGAAAAGAACACACATGCGATGTCATTGGTTGATCCATGTGTGGTTTTTGAAAAGAACACACATGCGATGCCATTGGTTGATCCATGTGGTTTGTGGAAAAGAACACACATGCAATGACATTGGTGGATCCATACGTGGTTTGTGGAAAGAACACACATGCAATGCCATTGGTTGATCCATGTGGTTTGTGGAAAAGAACACACATGCAATGACATTGGTGGATCCATATGTGGTTTGTGGAAAGAACACACATGCAATGACATTGGTTGATCCATGTGTGGTTTGTGAAAAGAACACACATGCAATTACACTAGTGTATACATATGTGGTTTGTGGAAATAACACACATGCAATGAACACTAGTGGATCCAAATGTGGTTCATGACAGGAACACACATGCAATTACTCTAGTGGATACATATGTGGTTTGTGGAAAGAACACACATGCAATGAACTCTAGTGGATCTATCTTGGCATAATTTGATGTATGCCATGATGTATTTCATTGTAAAAGACACTCACTTTCCATTTTATACTACTCAGCTTTGCCCTTGGTTTTTTGATACTACCGAGTTTTGCCCCTCTCTCTCTTTCGTAGAAGCCCAAACCTGTGCCCACTCTGTCTACTGCGCCTTGATTGGTTGTCACAATTGTCACGCGGATCGTGCGCACCAACCGTTGATCCTGTGTGATCCAACGAGGCTCGTTGCACACGTCGTGCCCTTCACAGGACAGCGCGAGACAGCACAGACGTCTCCCTCAACGAGACTTCTACAAGAAGGAACATGATGCCGTCCATGGAAAAAGTCGTCGAGTGGTCATGTCATGTTTAATCTAGTCTGCAAAGGCTACAAGTCTACTACACGGGAACTGGTCATCCACGGCCCACGGGCTATACCATTTTTACTACGCAGCGCGCCTGCACTCTCACTTCCGACAGGCCCCCACCACACGAACTTTCCACGCGGCAGCCACAGCAGGAAGAGCTGCCTACCGGGGCCCTCGAGGAGGACGTGCAGTTCAACCCCTTGGGGGACCATGTGCTCGCCGGTGCTGACGACTTCGGAGGCCCCGATGAGGGCGTGGATTTCAACGAACACGCTCCGCTCGTGTACCCGGAGGTACATCTATTTCTACATGTTTCATATTTTCTGCTCGAGCTTAATATATACTGGCATCATAAAAAAATCTAGTGCTAATGACTAGATGCAACGTACGAATCGTTACATGGAGAGATCTAGTCTATTCTGAATGAATCCACATTATTTACTCCCCTGTTTCAAAATATACGATGTTTTAGCTTTGTGAAAGGAGTGTATCTAGACCCTTTTTAGTACCTAGGTTCACTCCAAACCTAAATGAATCTAGACACTAAAAATAGTCTAGATACACTTCATTCACAAAGCTAAAACATCTTATATTTTGAAATGGAGGGAGTATTTATTAATAAGTTATCAAAAACACAAACCACATTAATTTAGGAGTGAGGTGTGGAGACAGCCGTAATGAACTGCTGAACCTCTATAGACATGTTATTGCATCGATAGTAACTCGGAATGGTGGAAGGAATATATATTTATTATTTTGCTCATTTCGGTTTGTATTCCATACATTACAGGTGGATTCAACTGAGATGGACTCTGACAAGGAGACCAGGGACAACAAGAGCCGCCATGTCATGAAGAAGCTCAAGAGCAGGATAATCCCTTTCCGCACTCGACTTGGGGAGCTCAGGTGCCCTTTCTGTAAGAAAGGAGTCAACCTGAGGATTGCCAGCTTGATTCCGCATGCGGTTGGCATCGGTAAAAGCCCGACTAGTAAACACAAGTCAGCGACCAAGGCTAAGCACGTTGCTTATGGTAAATTCCTAAGGGAGTATTTCAAGACCGGCCTAGTGTCCCCTTACTTAGGAATCAACAATTTCTAGCCGACCAACTGTGGCATCCCGCTAAAACCACTACTAGAAAATCGCGGTGTTTTTGTGCATTGCATCAGCATGACCGCATGCTCATGTCATCATGCCACCTTGCATTTGAGCATCGTCATGTCATCTTGCATTTGTTTGCATAAAACTATTTTCGAAAAGTCTGTTTTTGTTTGCTAAACGCCCCGTCCTTAATTCAAATTCAAACCCGGGTCTCCGGAATATTTTTTTTTGTCTACCAACGGTTTGCAAAAGCCTCGTTTTTAATAAATAGAATATTTAAATTATATTTAGGAGGCAGCCCGCCAGGCCTGAAAGCCCGGCCGGCCACCTCCAAATTAAAAGCCTAATCTGTTTAACCCCAAACCCTTTTCTACCCAATCCTAGTCTACCCAGCCCCCCTCCACCTCACCCCATCCAATCCCCTCCCTCCACCTCACCAACCCCATCCCTTTTCCTCCACCTCACCCCAGCCAGCCACCACACCCCTGCCGCCTCCTTCTCCCTACCCCTGGGCCCCACCACCAACTATCCCCTCACCCAGTCTCGCTCACACCCACCCCCACCTGGTCCACTTGACCAGGCGGACCACCGCCACCTGCCTGGCCCCACCCCGCACTGGACAGCCGCCCCTGCACGCAAACCCCACCCCCTAGTCTCCACCTACCATGCGCCCCGGTCCCACCTGCGCCTCGCCACCACCCCGCGGCACGATCCCGCACGCGCCCCGCGCCCCTTCTCTCTCCCCATCCTCTCTCCCCCGCGAACCCCGTGTCCTCCCGCGCCCCTCCGCCAACCGCCGTCGCGGCTACCTCGTGCCTCGCCACCTCCGACCCACGCCCGCCGTCGCCTCGTCTCCTCGTGCTTCCCCATCGCCGTGCACCCCGTCGGCCCCGAGCTCCTCCGTCCCCGTCCTCTGTGCAGCTTCCTCGCCTCCCTCCGTCCCCTTCTCCTCGGTCGCCGACGACCTCGGCCATGCCCCTGCGCCTCCCTCGGCCTCGCCTCTCCGCGCCCGAGCCCCGTCTGCCTTCCTCCTCTTCCTCCCCGTCTCCTCCTTCCCCGCCCCGTAGTTCACTATAACGGAATGGATATTAAAAATGCCAACAACTGGTGGATCTGTGGTGATCTGTGTCATCCTATATCTGCCTTAGTAAGTATTGCAACTCCAATGGAAGGTGATAAAAGTGCCAACAATTGCTGGGTTTTGGGATTCCTCAGGACAATTATATCTGACTAGTAATGTTCCAACTACAACGGAATGGTAATTAAAACTGCCCACTACTTATGCTTCAGGATGACTCATGCGATCTATATCTGATTAGTAATTGCTGCAACTATAACGGAATGAGTAAAATTGCCAACTGTGTGAGTTCCTTGGTCCGACTTCCTCGTTTGGTCTCGAGGGGGAAATACCAGGATGGGTTTGTTTGGTGTTAGCTTCAGATTGGATCCGAATAGGTCTTTCTTATCCCTCCCTGATAACCGCCAGTTGTATCGAGTCTCTATAGGTTGTCTAGTGCCGCTGCGCTGCTGTTTCAGCCCACCATACCTATGTAGGCAAGAGCCGCCGAATTTCTAGCCTCGCCGTGTACTGGCCTCAGTACTGACGCTCCTCTTTTTCCTTTGCCCTTTATCGGCACCCCCTTTTGTTTTAGCAGGTTCGAGATCGACGTCGTTAGCAGGGTTACCCTTCTGGCTTGGCCTAGGCAGGGTTATGGACGCCATTGGTTATTCTTCAGGGCTCTTAGCCCCATTTGCATCTTGTCCGTACTCGGACGCTGTATCGTATTCAAGGTGATTTGGATCTTTGTAGTGTATATCTGTATTCTTGACTCTTGGAGTCGTGTTGTATATATATCTGTTCTGTGGGTCCCATCGAGGACTGTTGTGTAATGGTATTACTTCGTTCCACCCGCACGAAAGTGCCTGGTGGGCGTCCTTGAATCGTTTCTATGCGGGTTTGGCGGAAAGGGCTAAACCTTGCATAGGGCCGATTTGAGGGTTTTACAGAGTGGTATCAGAGCTTAACAGTTGCGATACCCCACAAGTCCAGCCTGTAGGATAACCTAGCTAACGACCGAAGTAGAGTGTCGAAACTATTTTTGCAAAATCGGTTGGATAGATCTGATTAGGTCTGATTTTACTCCTTACCCTCTGCTGTTCTCCTCTTACCTCTGCGTGTTTTGAATCTGCTCTCTTACCTTCTTCTAGTCTAGGATTTCTCGTGGTTGGGTTTCCATCGTACCTTCAGGGTTTCGCTTCCTCCTTTGGTAACGGTGTTTCTACATCCGGTCTACATGCTACCTGAGGAATCCTTCATCTGTTGTACTTCTCTCTGTTTCTTGTTTGTGTATTCCGGAGTTTTCCGACGCGACGACATCATCTACTCCAGATCCGATGCATAGTCTGCATCACTCCTTTGTTTCCGAACATCGCTTGTCGAGATCTTCAGTCTGATTCCGAGAGTTGGTTGCATAATTATCCTATTCGTGTGTAGAGTAATGGTTTGGGTGCGCGATGGACTGATCACCATCCGACTACTCTTACCATTCGCTTTGGTATATCGAATCGGTGAATCAAGCAATTTTACTCCATCCACGGAAGCTAGAGGTGGCTTTGTTTGTTGATACCTCTACCTTCGCCCTTTGTTCCCGGAGTGTTCTCTCGACGCTCACGGACAACGACACCTTGTTGGTGGTGTCGCCGATTTCAAGATGGATCAAGAATCTTTGTTAGTGGTGTCGCGAGGATCTACACGAAGCGCGAAGTTTCAGATCGCTGGTCTTCTTCCCGGTACCATGAGGCGGATCACGAGGGCGAGATCGATTGTTAGTGGTGTCGAATTGTGGCATCCCGCTAAAACCACTACTAGAAAATCGTGGTGTTTTTGTGCATTGCATCAGCATGACCGCATGCTCATGTCATCATGCCACCTTGCATTTGAGCATCGTCATGTCATCTTGCATTTGTTTGCATAAAACTATTTTCGAAAAGTCTATTTTTGTTTTCTAAACGCCCCGTCCTTAATTCAAATTAAAACCCGGGTCTCCGGAATATTTTGTTTTGTCTACCAATGGTTTGCAAAAGCCTCGTTTTTAATAAATAGAATATTTAAATTATTTTTAGGAGGCAGCCCGCCAGGCCCGAAAGCCCGGCCGGCCACCTCCAAATTAAAAGCCTAATCTGTTTAACCCCAAACCCTTTTCTACCCAATCCTAGTCTACCCAGCCCCCCTCCACGTCACCCCATCCAATCCCCTCCCTCCACCTCACCAACCCCATCCCTTTTCCTCCACCTCACCCCAGCCAGCCACCACACCCCTGTCGCCTCCTTCTCCCTGCCCCTGGGCCCCACCGCCAACTATCCCCTCACCCAGTCCCGCTCACACCCACCCCCACCTGGTCCACTTGACCAGGCGGACCACCGCCACCTGCCTGGCCCCACCCCGCACTGGACAGCCGCCCCTGCACGCAAACCCCACCCCCTAGTCTCCACCTACCACGCGCCCCGGTCCCACCTGCGCCTCCCCACCACCCCGCGGCACGATCCCGCATGCGCCCCGCACCCCTTCTCTCTCCCCCTCCTATCTCTCCCCCGCGAACCACACGTCCTCCCGCGCCCCTCCACCAACTGTCGCCGCGGCTACCTCGTGCCTCGCCACCCTCCGGCCCACGCTCGCCGTCGCCTCGTCTCCTCGTGCTTCCCCGTCGCCGTGCACCCCGTCGGCTCCGAGCTTCTCCGTCCCTGTCCTCTGCGCGGCTTCCCCGCCTCCCTCCGTCCCCCTCTCCCAGGTCACCGATGACCTCGGACACGCCCTCGCGCCTCCCTCGGCCTCGTCTCTCCACGCCCGAGCCCCGTCTGCCTCCTTCCTCTTCCTCCCCATCTCCTCCTTCCCCGCCCCGCAGTTCCGCGCCGCCAGGGCCGCCTCAGCCGCCCCGACCCCGTCTTCTCCGCCGCCGGGAGCCCCCTTCCACTGCCGTGCCGGTCGCCTGAGGCGCCCATCCCCAAGTCCCAGCAACCAGGGTCCCCGCGATGCCGTCCCCGTCGTCCTCTGTGTACGCCCGCATCCGGCTGCCTCCTCCCTGGCTCCTCACCAGTAGCCGCCGGCACCAGAACCCTCCGCCCTGTCCAGGACCGCGCCACCACCGCCAGCCACGACCTGGCTTCCTCTTCCGCGCACCCCAGCCCGCGCCTCTGCGACTTCTGCACCGACGATGGCCGTGCGTCCCTCGCCGTCCCCGTGCGGCTCCGCCCCACTGCCTCCGCCTCCTGGCCCATCTCCAGCGCCGGCCTGCCCTGCGCTCGTCTTGCCCTGCCGTTGTGGTCCCGTTCCTGCTGTTGGTGTTGCAATAGAGATGTGTGAAGAGGGCTAAGAGGGTGACGTGGACAAGTGTGAAGATGGTACTGCCGAAGCCCCCCCAAGATCGCCGGGAACCGACAAGTTCGCCCACCGCCGCTCAAGACCGACAACATAAGAAGGAACCTGAAGATCTTCGTACACGGATCTTCAAGATCTCCTTTGCGGATGGAACCACAAGATCGTCTACATGAGTATGACGACCGAGATCCCAAAAGACTACGCAACACCTGCGACGACCTCCGAAGTCCGATCCCGCCGACACCAAGAGCTGCCACGACCCCCACCGGCAAGTCAAGATCGACCGCCGACAAGACCGACGCCAAACTCCAAGACCTTCTACACGGATACGAACATTGAACCCCCGGTACGACAAGACCGTCGACATGACCCGAAGACCACGGACCCGGAGGCTCCCTAGACGACGAGCTCTTCTACCTGAACCTGAAGACCGCAGATGCAACAAGTACTTCTTCCCGGATCCGATGCCCGAGAACCCGGACGCCAAGGTCGTCGACACGGATACGCCAAGTACTCCTCGAGGACGCCAAGTTCTTCAACCTCGAGGACCGATCCATCGGAACGCCAAGACCTCCTTCTGAATCCGAGTTCTTCGTAACATGCGACAAGATCTACTCTGTTGTCCGAGTATGTTCCCGCCGAGATCGATCCCCGTCGAACCCTGTCAAACCCCCGGACCCCGGAACCCAAGATCTTCCGAACCCAGATGTGTGACCCTAAGCCCTTTTTTATAAAATATGACATTCATCTGTTGCATATTAAATTGTTCACACATGCATACATATTTTGTGGGTCTAGGTTATTTTATCGATTCACCTATAATTAAATATGCAGTCGATATGTGGGATATCTGTGTCTTATTCCAGACTCCATTTAAATTGCATAGCGAACCGATACCATGATTCACGTTGTTAATTCAACATTTAAATTGCGAGGTTGTTAAATAACTTGAACCGTGTAATTAATCGTCGGGGCCTCGGTTCCGCTTAATATTGCCTAATTGCACTACATCTACATCATATCATAAGCATGCCGATTCTTCTATCGTAGTATTAAATATCGCATCCAATGTTTCTTCTAGTGTTTGCTTCTTCGCGGATTAGGCCGATGAGTTTATACGAGTATCGACAAGTTCTCCGGCTATGATCCTTCGACAATGTTTCCCAGGCGAGCATCTCTTCCCCTTCTACCTATTTTGCATTTATAGTCTTTATTTCCCTCCTGTTGATCTATTGCTATCCATGTCACGATGCTTTAGTTTCCGTGCCCCAGTTATATCCCGTGCAGCCTCCATACTGCCTTGGACACCTCCTATTACCCGTGTTTGGTAGATAGCTGGCCTTACGAGTCGTAGTTGCTTGCTCAGGTGCGATCTCGTGTTGTCGAATACCACAGTTGTTGGAATGCTGGCAGATGTTTATGGTGGAGATGTTTAGTGGTGGAGATGATCATGACTTTAAATACAACTATTAAAATGCTAGATATAACTAATGCAGAGGCATCGGTGGGCAATAGATGTTATTTGGTTCTTCCACGCTCACTTGTGTCCCGTAGGACCCCGAGTACTTGATACTTGTTCCTTGATTTTCGCATTATCCACATCCGGGAGGCCTTATGGACCCCCCCTGAGCCAGAGCTTGATTCATTTCTATTTCTTGGGCCCACAAGTAGTTTGGGGCTTTATTACTATTCCGTACTTATGCCATGTTTACTGCTTTATTTAAGATTGTGCGTGGAGCACCTGTACTGTTTTGGATCGCGCCACGTTTTCGCGGTATCGACAAGCCCAGTCACACTTTCGGGTTCCCAGTCATTTACAGCCGTTGTCGCAAACCCTGGGTCTGTTCCGGAGCCGGCCAACTTCCTTGCGGGTAGCTTAGTGGGGTGGCCCCCTAAAATTTTTCTGAATCCTGTGATCGCTTTGTCGTGAATGCCTCGTTGGGTTTTGAGTTGGTTTTTCCGAGGTTGATCGAGTGTGTGTTGCTATTTGTGCACCCCTGCAGGGTAAAACTTTCTGAAAGCCGTGTCTGCGGTTATGGACGACTTGGAGCACAGTATCTCGATCATAGACAAGCATAACTAAAGTAGTGCTATAAATTTGACTTAATATATCTGACTAGTAATCAGCTTCAACTATAACGGAATGGATATTAAAAATGCCAACAACTGGTGGATCTGTGGTGATCTGTGTCATACTATATCTGCCTTAGTAAGTATTGCAACTCCAATGGAAGGTGATAAAAGTGCCAACAATTGCGGGGTTTTGGGATTCCTCAGGACAATTATATCTGACTAGTAATGTTCCAACTACAACGGAATGGTAATTAAAACTGCCCACTACTTATGCTTCAGGATGACTCATGCGATCTATATTTGATTAGTAATTGCTGCAACTATAACGGAATGAGTAAAATTTCCAACCGTGTGAGTTCCTTGGTCCGACTTCCTCGTTTGGTCTCGACGGGGAAATACCAGGATGGGTTTGTTTGGTGTTAGCTTCGGGTTGGATCCGAATAGGTCTTTCTTATCCCTCTCTGATAACCGCCAGTTGTATCGAGTCTCTATAGGTTTGTTAGTGCCGCTGCGCTGCCGTTTCAGCCCACCATACCTATGTAGGCGAGAGCCGCCGAATTCTAGCCTCGCTGTGTACTGGCCTCAGTACTGACGCTCCTCTTTTTCCTTTGCCCTTTGTCGGCACCCCCTTTTATTTTAGCAGGTTTGAGATCGACGTCGTTAGCAGGGTTACCCTTCCGGCTTGGCCTGGGCAGGGTTATGGACGCCATTGGTTATTCTTCAGGGCTCTTAGCCCCATTTGCATCTTGTCCGTACTCGGACGCTGTATCGTTTTCAAGGTGATTTGGATCTTTGTAGTGTATATCTGTATTCTTGACTCTTGGAGGCGTGCTGTATATATATCTGTTCTGTGGGTCCCATTGAGGACTGTTGTGTAATGGTATTACTTCGTTTTCCACCCACACGAAAGTGCCTAGTGGGCGACCTTGAATCGTTTCTATGCGGGTTTGGCGGAAAGTGCTAAAACTTGCATAGGGCCGATTTGAGGGTGTTACACCAACCCGTCACTGTGCTGGCCCGACCACTAATAATATTTAGTTCTCTTACCATATCTAGACCCTTAAACTATGGGGATTTCTATTTTCGTACCCTTCAAAATATATTCAAGTTCATATGTTTATGGAGTTAAAGTTCCGGTGGCATACTCGTTATTTTGCATGGACATAGGGGTGCTCTCGACAGATATAAGGGTTATCCTGTCCGCTAGATCACAGAGGATCAACGGTTGGTGGGCACGATCCGTGTGACAACTATCTCGACCAATCAGAGCGTAGCAGCGAAGATGAGCACATGTGCGAGAGATAGATACAAAGAGAGGGGAAAACCGAGTAGCACTTAAGAACCAAGGGAAAAACTGAGTAGAACTTAAAAACCAAGGGAAAAACTGAGTAGAACTTAAAAACCAAGGGCAAGAGTGACAAAGGGATTCAAAATAGAAAATAGAAAATGATTTAAAAATGGAACCAAACCGCCAGTGTTACGCTCGAGGGCAAAACTGAGTACAACTGAATCACCATGGTTAGTCACGAGGGAAAAAAACGTGACTCGCGGTACGTTTGTGCGGTGCACAGGGCGGTAGCGGACACGTGTGGCCGTGCATGGTGCATTAGTGTACGCGGTGTACGGTAGTGCAACAAAACATCGCTTCCCTTCTCCTTTTATAGAGGCCTACCCACTCCCACTCATCACGCACTCGCTCACTCAACCGTCTCCATTGTCCCATCACCTCCTGCAAATGCCCAACAAAACCCCAACCACGCCGGCGATGGGCAAGAACGGCGCGGTGGCCATTGGCGCCTCCAATGCCACCGGCGAGGAGCCCCCTGTCCCCGTACAGACCCCCGTCCCTGTCCCCGCATCCGCCGTAGCCACCGGCGAGGAGGCCCCCGCTGGTCTCGGATAGATCCCGCTCGGCTGGGACCCCTTCGAGGAGGTTGTCTACATAAGGTCAGAGAACCCCTACGACACCAGCATCGCTGACCCATGGTCGGAGGTAACCAGGGTTTTCTCCCCTTCCCTTGTTATTCCCCTGTTCCCATCGTTGGATGGTAGATCGTATGTTATTAGAGCTCGGCTGTTCGTATTTTTAAAGTAGCTAATCCTCTTGTGTTAGATCTCGATTTTCGACGAATCCCCCTATTCGTAGTTGGGATCAGTATTTGATTTGGTTTGAGATTCGGGGAATAATCGGGAGATCTCAATCTGTCAATCTATGCAAATAATCAATCCCGATAATCAAAGTATCTCAATCATGTCCTTATTGCACTCTACTGTTTTTTCCAACAGGAGGATAGCAGCGACATCCGCAGCGACGACGAGTCCAAGGACACCAAGACTCGTCATGTGCTGAGGAGGCCAAAGTCCAGCCAGTACAACAACTTCTTCGCTGGCGACGTGTACAGGTGCCCCTTCTGCCCCACCAGGAGGCTCCGCGCCATGGACATCGACTCCCCCGTGAAGCATGTCGAGGATGTGAGGACCTGCGGCGACTCCGTGAACGTCCATGGCTTCATGGTCGAGCACCAGGCGCTCGGTCTTCACCTCCGCAACCTCCAGAAGGTGGCTATCGAGGAGGGTCACATGCCCCTGATCAAATCCAAGGCACCTAAGGTCAAGGGGCTAGGAAGCAAGAAAAGTGGTGGAGGCACCGGAGGGAGGAGGCGAAGGCCCTCCTGGCAGAGGCCACGAGAGGCCACTGATCAACTGCTACTGCTGTAAAGCAGCTTCATTTGTCTTGTCTGTGTTGAACCTGTCGGCTGCTGCTGCTGCTGAGCAGCCTAATTGTCGAACCTCATTAAGTACCGTACTATATAACCTATATTAGCTTCTTTATCTACATCTGCTCTGTTTACTGAATTTATTTATGGTGCTGGTTTGTTTTGTTGCTCTAGATTTGCTACCAGATTGGGGAAAAATGAGGGCAAAAGGAACAATGAATAAAGAGAGAAGCTGCTCTAGATTCCCTACCTTTTTGGGCAAAAAAAACACAACTGTTAGCGAGAGAGGGGAAAAGGCGCTCTTAAAAAGGCCAAATAACAAACAAATTTATGCGTCAGGGCGCACGTAATGGCCAAGCCTTTGACCAGACAGCACCCCCCCTTCGAGCGCATGTGAGGGATTCAGAATATCGGGAGGGCAAAAGTGAGGACAAACGAGACATAATGTTGCTATAGCTAAATCTGACAAAAAGCTGAATTTGGCTTTACCATGCAATTTGGCTAGAGCTCCACGCTATAGCTATTCTAAATCCCTAAACTATGGGGGTGCGTTGAAACCTCATGCTTTTCCATTGACACGTGTGTTGCAAAGTTGCTTGATCGTGCATGCTTACACAAGTGTCCTACAGAGAAACTTATAGAAGCATGGGCAAACGAGCTTCATTTTGGCAAATTCTGGACAAAATGAAATTGCAAGCTTTGCGCAATCAGCAGGCCTGATCGGCAGGCCTGATCGGCTGGGCGGCTGCCCCGGGGTGCAGGGATGCTAGGTCCATGTCTATGCTTACACTTCATAAACTTGTTAGGAATAATAGTTGTACACTTCCTTCTGTCCTATCACATTACACCTTGTCAGCACCGTGCACCCGCTGTGGATCGGCAACGGGACGGTGGTCTACATGACCGGTCTCTACCATGCCAAAGCCACATCGCACACCCGTCCCATCGCCTACCGGGACGGATGCCAAATTTAATCGCTAGGATTGGAAACCAACTGTGCTCGCCCGATCAAACTTGCTTCCACATGGGTATGACCGGAATATTGGTAAATGCAATTTAAGCATCGCCTTCCATCTCCTCAGCACATCACTGTGCAAAAATCACCAACTCATTCCTTCCGCCGCCCTCCGCCGCCGCCGCAGCCACCGCAAGAACCATCGACGCTACTGCAGGCACCGCCTCTGCCGGGCCATACCACCACAACAGATCACTCCACCACATGCCCAGTCCCAGCCACCGCTACCGACCCTAGGCCACCGCCGCCGCTTTAGCTTCTGCCATGGACGCAGAGTATGGCATGTTCAGCGGCAGGAGCGACTTCACCGACGAGTACACCGTCACCGCCCATGGCACCACCAAGCTGATGGTCGTCCACACAAATGCGTCAGCGGAGGTCGCCACGGTTATCGCAATGTACGAGCGGTGGTTACAGCAGCCGATGGACAGGTACAAGATCGTCGGCCTTGACCTCGAGTATACTGGAGATAGGAAGAGGACGACGCTTTTGCAGTTGTCCATGCGCCACCACTGCCTCCTATACCACGTATGTAGGGCCAAATGTGTATGCCCGGAGGTTTGTGAGTTCCTACATAGGAGGGAGATCTACTTCGCCAACGTCGACATCAAGAACGACACACCGAAGCTAGAGCGGGATGTCCTCGTTCATGTCGTCAATCACGTCGATCTCCGACGTCTATGGAGGTACCCGGATGGCGGTATGGGGAAAGCCGGCATGGCTAGACTCGCTGCCGACATCATCGACCGCGAGTACACCGGCATGAAAGTCGAGTTCCCGAAGCACCTACACGAGCGATGGGAGTGGAGCCACCTGGATTACGATGCGATCAAGTACGCAGCCAGGGACACGTATGTCTACTACGAGATGCTCAATAGGATCTGGCGGGTGGGTGAGTGTGTTGTTTACCACTACTAGTTTCGCATTTCGTTACTAGTTTATCTCGCCTGTATTTTATCTCGCATGTATTTTCTAAGCATTCTGTGTGTAAGAACCAAGCTCGTATGATCCCTGTGCTATTAGCTACTTAACATGTATGAATTACATTCCCCTTTTGTATGCTCAACATTCATTCTTACAAATTCTGTCTGTGCCATTTGCATGCGGCAGAATCCAGGACTGACATGCATAAGGTGTGATACAGTCATAAGTCATAACCAAACCCAGATTATAGCGAAGGATACAGTCATAACCAAACCTAGATTATAGTTCGACAAAGGTAATACACAGCAATTCGTAATTGCTCACATAGTGTACTTCTGAAATAACATGTTTTCATAAACACAACAATCATGCACTAAAAGTCTACATCCCAGCCTGTTGGAGAAGGCAACCAATCCCAGGATGCCTTCGATCACTTGCCTCGGCTTGTAGATTCATCTACACTCCAGCATTTGGGGTAAACAACCTGCCTTGGTGGTGGTTCAATGATGCGATGCCTAGAACGCGATTTGACAATCTGGCGGTACAGCTTGTGGCTAACATACCCGTCAATTGCAGCGTACTTCAGATTAGGTTCAGAAAGTGGCATATCCTCGTAGTAATCATGTCCTAAACGCCTCCACGAACATCTCGGCAATTTGCCCTTGATGTCAGCGTACCACGGGTCAATGAGTTTGGAGGCAAGATCGGCCATCCCGGCAATTTGCCCTTAATGTCAGCGTACCACGGGTCGATGAGTTTGGAGTTCAGAAAGTGGCATATCCTTCGTCCCTGGGATCCAGTAAATTTCCTGGATGTCCACTCTACACTCCTTTGGGATTCTAATGTGGACAGTCGGGCTTTCAAGCAGTTTAGTGTGATTCGTGATGTCAACACTAGTAAATGTTATGTGCTGGTTCACGAGAAAGTCATGAAACAGATCCCTAATGCTTTCACCCCACCTGCATGAAAATGAATTCAGAAAAATAATATAGCAATAACTTTTGCAAACAGACGGTTCAGGAACAAAAAGACATCAAAGTCTACCAGATCCCGTCAGCCCCCTTCTCGCAAAAAGGCTAGTATATGAGGACATGCCCCTTCATGGAGAGTTGCACCACGACGATCCTATGGTGATTGCGGCTGTACTCGAGGTCGAGACCTACGAACCTGTTTTCTTTGAACCGTAGCCAACTCGTGTAATTATTCAGAGTGTTCCTCACCGTCCGAGGGTCGGTGGTGTAGAAGACATCGGTCTTCTTCCCGCCATGTACTTCTATGTCGAAGCAGGCATGTGCTTGCCTGCCGTTGTTTCAGGCGTCCGAAGAGTCCATGACTATAGGCAAGAGGGAAAGGATACAGAGGAAGAGAGTGATGCGGTGGTGGAGGAAATGGATGAGGCCGTGGAGGAGAAAGACGATGAGGCCGTGGAGGAGGAAATGAGACAGATAAGTGAAAGATTGGAATCGCCCTTACCAATATCTGGAATGGTGCACGACCGTTCATAGTAGGGTGAAGGTGGAGAAAAACGGCGGTTTTACACGTCGATGCTAGCGCTTCCTAAAATTTGTTCTGCGCCACTTGCATGCGGTGGAATCGAGGTCTGCCATGCATGATCCAAGTCAAACGTAGTCACGTTTGCGCATGCCGACCTTCACTCACTGACAGGCGGGCCGAACATTTCTCTCTTACGATTTATTTTTTCACTTCCTCTAGACGGTTCCGGTGCCCGCCCTTAATAATTACGCCCCCCTTCCTTGTCTTCCACGCGGACGAGAACCGGTGGCGGTTCCTTGCAGATTCACTCCCCACTCGAACAACTACCCCCATCCCTGATTCCATCCCCTCTCGAATCCATCCGCCTCCTTATCACAACGCCTCCATTAATGTACCGGATTCTAGACTCCATTTGCCGCTATGGGTAGAGCTTGGGGTAGCAGTAGGCTGAAGCGAAAGGCATGCGACGACGATGCGGATGGCTAGGGCGACCGCCACCGCGAGGATTGGGGATGGCCAAACCTCAGCGCCGCGAACGTGCACAGGATCGCCTCGGGGTTGGACATCATCTCTGTCGGCGGCCTCGCTCGCTGCATCCCTGGCTACCGCTTCACGATGCGGGACATGGACGAACAACCGTTCGGCACCCCAGGCCTTCTTTACCCCGATAACAGCAAATGGCCAAACGACCGCGATGGCCACATAAGTTCCAGTATGTTGCTTATTGGTTCAGTCATATTGTTGATTCATGTGCTGAACTCTCATCGGAATCCTATGTTCCTTTCGTCGAACGTGTTGTGTGCATGCGCGGTTTGAAAAAATCAACCCATTTAAGACTATTTTGTACAGCGGAAGCTCTGCTTGTACCTGAAATTCTGGTATTTTCATAGTGACATAGTCTTACTTTAGGTGATAGACGAGTTGTCAATTTCGATTTGCAATGGAATGCCTGCTAGGTGATATTCCCAAAGCTGTTTATGATCATCGTCAGGAGTTTGTTCTAGGGGCTCTGCTCCTACTCCATATATTGGGTATCTTCGTAGTGACACAGGCACAATTTAGGCGATATTTGAGGAGACACTCGTATTTAGGATATATTTTTTGTACTTTAATCTGAAGGTGGTGTCAAATTGTATTTGCAATGGAATCCATGCTAGGTGATTGTACCAACTAACAACAAACTCTACAGAATATTCATGCAGAACTGATGATGTTGGATAAGTGGTCTGAATCAGTAGTGGTGAATATCAAGGAAGAAGAAGAGACGGAAATGGAAGATGACCAAAACTAGGTGGGTGGCAACGGCGAGTGGCTGGTCCTTTTATCACAGGATGGGAGTACTTGGACTCTAAAAAATGGCTACAGATCGTTGAGACTTACATTGCCATATTTGGAGGGTGACGACATTACTACATTCAACAACGGGTGGCCACCGACCATTTCCGAATTCGCTTATAGGTTCAACATGGCAGAACTAGACCTCCTGAAGGTACAACTCCCACATAGAACGCGGGAGGGGTCGTGGAAGACCTGGGAGTAAGACCTCTTAGCGGTGTTCGACAAGGCAATCACATTCATTAGATGCCCAGAAGACAAGGAATGGACTGTCTTGCGCGACGACTTCCTGTGGCCGGAGAAGTATGGCAATGCCGTCTTCACCTCTAGCTACTATTCGTACAAACCGCAATGCATTTATGCGATCACTGAACCTAGCGGCGCCATGCGTTTTTGGGAGCCGTCTATTTGGGGTGATTCATGGTGTCATATAGCATGTAAAATCCCATTCAAAATTCTGCTTACTGACTGTAAGTAACACGCAGGTACCCACGCAGCCCCGCGCATCATTCCAGCTCCGGTCATCGAAGATGCGGTAGCATATGCTGAACTTGGGACGCGACGCTGGTTCCTAGCACCTCTTGGAGGCGACACAGAACATGATGTTGAACTCATGTGGATTCATATCAGGGGAGCACTAAACAACGTTGGTTATACAATAGAACATATGGGGACACAACTTTCTTCATACCCATCGCTGCGGTGTCACGTTTTCTCGAGGTCCACATGCCCATCCAAAGACCCAGTAGAGCAAGTCTGGAGCACAGTTGACAATCTGAAGGGACAATCTGTGTTTCTTGGGATCAACTACCCTTTCTTTGTTGGAGCCCCTGGAGCTGTTGAACCAATAATTGCTCAGGCAGCCCTGGCTCCTGATGCTGCTGCTGTTGTTGGTGGTGGTGGAGCTGACGAAGAACTAGCTGCTGCTGCTCCTAGTGAAGCTGACGAAATACTTGGTAATGCTACTGCTAGTGAAGCTGATGAAATACTTGCTAATGCTGCTGCTGGTGAAGCTGACGAAATACCTCCTGAGGCTGCTACTGGTGAAGCTGACAAAATACCTGCTAAGGCTGCTACCGGAGTCCAGGAAGAACATGTTGGTGTTGTTGCTGAGGTGCCAGCACTTCTAGTGTTTATAGCAGACTGTGTGTTTGCTGCACACTCACGCGCCTATCATGTTGAAACTCTAGATCCGACCTGGAGCCGAATCCACATTGGAGGGAGGGGCCTACAATTGGCTCATCAGTGGGGTCGTACGATTTGATGGAGAATGCCAGACGGCCAAACACATCATTCTGGTTCGTTCCAATGATACCACCAGCTCCACGGACCTAGTGCTCATACTGGCAGATCTGATGAACCATTTGTCTTTATCTTTATCATTAGTTACGCTTATTTGTGTAAATACTAAGTTGTGCTTATTTGTGTAAGACTAAGTTAGGCCTAACTGCGTAATATTTAGTGAAGCGATCTGATGGACGTGCTGGAGCCAGACTTGCTGGACTTCATCATGATCTTGAGATCGGCAAGCATACGACTACATCATCCACGAGTTCATACTCGTTAACAAAACTCGTTGTCTTCGAGGGTAAGTTCTCCATGGATGTATATCCACCCGTTGCTCTGTACCTAGTAGATAGATCTTGGCGTATAGTTCTCATCGTAGGAAACTTTTTGTTTTCTATGCTGCGAACCCAACACATGCCGCCTGACGCCATGCTCGCTGGCCAAGTGTGCACAAGGCGCAGGAGACCGCCAGCCCCTCTTCGAAGCTCCAGGGAGTTAGGCGCCACCCTACCACCGCCCATGGTCCACCCCTCGATCAACCCCAGCCCCTGGACCACTCCCCAGCACCGCTGCCCTTTCTCTCTGCGCGTAGTCAGAGCGCGCCAGAGCGCGATCGCCGCCAGCACGTAGCAGACCGCGCCTCGGCACCAAACCCCACACACCGCTCCTCCTCGACCCCAGCAACCCACCAGACATGGCCGTGCATCGCCGTGCGACCCATAGTCGCCGTGATCGCCGTCAAGCACCACCTCTGTCTCCCAGAGCGCGTGACGCTCCCGACCACAATCCACCGCCCTTAGCATCGCCATTATGCCGTAGAGGACTGCTAGGAGGCAAGCCACCATCCGCCTACACCGCCGATGCCGATGGCACCATGTATCGTCGTCACCGACGAGCTCGCCGTCGCCCCTTCGGTCCCCTCCCTAAGCCTATATAAGGAGGCCTTCCCTAGCCTCAATTGCCAGCCGATCACCGGAATTGCACCGGAGGAGGCCGCTGCAGAGGAGAAGCTGCCGTCGATTCCGTCCACCTCAGCCCCTGCCGCGACCTCGCCTGAGTCTGTTGTCGCCGTCCAGTTCGATCGCCCGCCTCATCGCACTAGCTCGAGCCCTGGTATGTCCCTAGTAGATCCCCACCGTCCGTTTAGGGTTCGGTCTCGCCGGCGACGAGTCTGTCTTCGACGACGATTGTGAGCCGTTGATCCGCGTTCTAATCATATTGGCCAGCTCGCTTGATACCGTTTCGGGTTTTAAGTCTGACTGACAAGCGAGACCAACCTGTCAGCCGCCCTCTGCGCCACTGAGCGTCACTGGGCCGGCCCATTTGCTTTCCCACGCTAGCCCATGAATTCAAATAAGTGTTTTTCTATTTAAGTTTAAATTCAATTATGTCCCTTAGTTCAAAAATCAATTCAGAGAGTTGTGCAAGTCCAAATTGAGTGATTCCAATTTTGTTGGAAAGCTTCTGGAAATATCAATACAAGACCGTTAGATTTAATTCATTTAGAGTTAGAGATCTCGCCTAGTAAAAATAACAAGACAGAAGCATTTTCACATTCAAATATTTTTCTAAAATCAACCATAATAGCTTTTGAGTTGATTCCAACTCTCAAAAATCACATTTCACCATACCTATCTGAATATATAATAATATTGAGGTTTGCATGAAGTGACTTTGGATTAGTACCAAAATAATGCCATATAGGTATTTCTAGTCACTTTAAGTCATTAAATATTAAACTTAAACTTATTAAAATGTGATCCAACATTTAAATCACCTGATGGTTGGGTTCGGATGCGATACCATTCCAATTTTACCTTACAACCACAATACCTGAATTGGGTAAGGCTTATCCAGAAGTTTATATGCATTAGTATTAGTTCCCTCGCGGGAGAGGTTTGAGCTGAGGCTACCTCTCAATGTTGTCCACCTATGCAATGCCCAAGATGACAGATGGTCATGGTTGGGAGGCCATGCTCATAGGAGAGGTGCTTATACTAGGTTGTGTAAAGGAAAGGTTATGTTTGATTATCTGCATACTTAGTATGATGATTTAGGGTTATCCCTGACAGATGTATTGAATGTTGTGGTGAAAGTGTACCACCTCTGTAGAGTGTTAAACTATTCGAATAGCCGCGTCCGCGGTTATGGACAGTTGGAGTGGCCATAATGTTCTGTTGTGAGATGTTTTCAAAATGACTTATGATATCAATGATGAATTTTGACTTGACCACAACAGAGTGGTGATTATGACACTAGCTTCCCAACTTAAGTGATTCTAGAACTTTATTTTATCTTTTTTTGTTTTTGAACTCAGCTTAGGTTTCAAACTTAACTTTACAAATAAACTTAGAGTTAGCAATCCTACTAGAACTACCTTACTTGTTAGTGATAGTTTGTGAGTACTTAAAGAGTACTCATGGCTTTTGTCCCTGGCTATTCCCGTGGCCAGACTATGAAGGAGACTACCAAGATGAAAGACAGCAGGACGGCTATGATAACTAGGACTATCTTCCATCGTCAGCATTGCCTATGCCCCAAGATGGACCCCACCGCTACGCTTATTATTTATTCCGCTGCTTGTTGTATTAAGACTGGATCATGAGATCCTTTATTCGTGTAAGGCCATATTATGGTTTGTAATGGATGATGTACTATGATATCCAATCTGTTGTGTCTCGCACAAATGGTAATCCTTGGATTGCGATGTATGACATAACAGGCATTTGGCATTAAAAATCCGGGTGTTGACAAGTTGGTATCAGAGCCATCCCGACCATAGGAGACCCTAGTTAGAATGGACGTCCGAACAAAAACTTAATTTCAAAACCAAAGTGAGTATTTATGAAAAACTATTTCCTCTCTTACCCTTGGGAATTCATTCTTTCTCAAAAATTCATGTTCCTCCAATTCTTACATTACTACATAAAATTTGACACACTTGATCACTTCACTAACTTCCTCATCCTAAATTATTCTAGATGGAGACTCAGTTCAACAAGTTCTACCAGTTGGGCAACAGAGGCCAACTGATCTTTTAGAGGGATCTAGATTCACTTTCTGAGCTCTTGGGACGCCCACATCCGGAGTTTCTTGGAGCTCAACTTCCTGGACCCCCAAGAGGAGACTTACAATGGCTAGTCACCGCTGATCTTCGAGGAAGTATAGAAACACCAACGTCCGGGAGAATCCAGTTCTCCATAAGAGAGAACAACTATCTAGATGGATTAGCCAGGGCAATGCATGAAGCTCTCGCACGTCTATGTGCCTAAGTGTCAACCAAATCCAAGGAACCCGCTTTGTTCACTATGCAAGGCGTGACTTCATGGGGATGCCAATGGAGATGCCAAGTCATCCGGAGTTGAAGCGTCAAGTGGAGAACCTTGACTTCCTGCTGTACGACCGCCAGAAGGAATTAGACAATGCTAGGGAGTTTGCCAACCACAACCTTGCCATTGCCGCCCAGAAGGCCCAGACTTTCTCACTGCTTGTCAAGAACCATCAGCCTCTTCGCCGCCAGCGCGAAAAGAAGGATCGCACCATCGACCGTCTTTGCAAGAAGGTGGCCGACCTCGAGAAGACCATCAAGGAGCAAGAAGATCAACTTGTAGCAAAAGAAGAAGAAGAGGAAGGTGAACACACCCAAGGAGATCTGGACTCTTACCTCAGCAACAATGATGACTTTCTAGAGGAGGATGCTGTGGACTTCTACACTGATGATGAGTATATGCACTAGAGCACTCTCGTAGCATGAGATGTATCGGTCCCTTTGTATCGTAGCTTACAAAATGGTTCTTAAAACCATTTGTTTTCCCTTGTTGTTGTGGTGTGTGTGTGTGTTTGTATCGTGTGCTTGTTTGAATGAATGAAAATAAGGTAGTTGCAAACCTGAGTCAAACTCAAAGTTTTAGCTTTGAAACCAAAACCATGAACCATAGAACTTTCCCTCTTACCCCTTTATCTATCTCAATCTTCAGATGACTCGTGGAAACCAAGGAGGGAGCAGCTCATTGCAGGACCCAATGCTACAGATTATGCAAATGTTAGTTGCAGACCGTGAGGCAAGCAGGGCAGAGCGCCAGGCCAACTTAGCAACACTGTAGTAGATAGCCCAGATGACCCAAAACAACCAAGGGCATGGAAATCAGGATCATCAGGGATCCAAGCTGAAAAATTTCAAGAATACCAATCCCCCAATCTTTAGCACTTCAGAGAACCCATTAGATGCTGATGACTGGTTGCAGACAATGGAGAACAATTTGGAAGTAGCCAGAGTTGATGACAACGAGAAAGTTCTCCTTGCCACCCACTACTTGGCAGGAGATGCAAGAGCATGGTGGAACAGCATCCGCCTGATGAACCATGGTCAAGTGATGACATGGGAAGCCTTCAAAATCAAGTTCAGCCGCACCCACATGCCACAGGGCCTAGTCACCCGAATGAGGGATGAATTCAGAGAGTTAAAGCAAGGCAGAATGACTGTAGTGGAGTATCGTGACAGATTATTGTCACTTGTCAGGTACGCACCTGATGAGATCAACACAGAGGCCAAGAAGAAGGAGAGATTCCTGAACGGACTGCATGATGAGATGCAGACTATCCTTGTCAACATCTGTTTCGAGGATCTTGAAGAGCTAGTCGACTCTGCCATTTAGATGGAAGGGAAGATTAACCAGGCAAACGACAACCGCAAACGTCGTATGATGCACCAAGCTGGATCCAACAGTCACCAGAAGTACCGTCCCAACCCATCTACAGGGTATGCACCAAGATACAACCGACCCCCAATGTCTCGCACAAGCTACCCCAATCGTAGCAGAGGCAATGTGAGGACCGGAGGAAACAACAACAACCCCGACAACACCAACAATTTCAACCGTGCACCTCCCAAGAGCAACAACAACAACAACACTACACCCAGAAATGGAAGCAATGTTGTGCCCGTCGCAGCTAAAGACAAGTCTCAGATCACGTGTTTCGAGTGTGGAGTAAAGGGTCACTATTCCAATAAGTTCCCTAAGAAGACTGCCGCCACTGCCAATGTGAATGCCCTAGCTCAACAGCAGCGTCGTGTTCAACCAGGAAGAAGATTTTCCCCGGGGAACCCTCACAACCGCAACGGCCGTCTCTTCCACATGAACGCCGAAGAAGCATGTAACTACCTCGGTGAATTACGCTCTTAGTTACATGTCTGGATGGGCGAAAGTGGTTAAAATAGTACGGTGGGGCCGGGGCCACTCACGGTAGACCTTTCGGCCGTCCTAACCACTTTCAGAACATCGGGACAAGAACGAGCGGCGTAATCGGCAGGCGAAGGGATCAACTACATACACAAGTGCGTATGTATGCAAGCCACATACAACAGTCCTCAAAGCCATTCCATCTAAAAGAAATAGAAAAATTGCAACGCCATACGGCAAGATCCAAATATCCTAGATAGACATAAAAGTTTCAGATAGCTCCTCATACAGCAAACATCAGAGTATCAGGCGGAATCGGAAAAACAAGATCCGAGTACGGATAAGAAGCAAATCGGCATAAGATGCCACATAAATAAACATATCACGCCCATAGATCTCGCGGATCCCCGTTCCCGGAATCTCTACACCGAGTGATCGTTGCCAACATCATCCGTCTCCTCCATCCAGTATCCATCTTGCGAGTACACCTGTTCATCCGAATCAAACAATTTATCGTGTGAGACCCTAGGGGTACTCAGCAAGTCTTTATGCCTCTAAAGGGGACATATACCTGGGGTGACGCAATTGCAGCAAAAGATAATAGCTAACAAGCCTAGAGATACTCGCTAACCATCCGCCTAACCAATGATAGACGGATGTCCGTTAATTAAGGACAACAGTTATAAAAGTATAATTAACAGATCCATCCTCCTTCTCGCTTACCAACGAGAAAGCGGACGAACAACCCCCATCCATTGGCAGTTTTATTAACCATTCCATGAGCATTGCACTAATTACTAGTCAGATACTTAGTCAATTTAAAAGCGGTACTTTAGTTATACTTGTCTATGATCGAGAAACTGTGCTCCAAGTCGTCCATAACCGCGGACACGGCTTTCAGAAAGATTTACCCTGCAGGGGTGCACAAATAGCAACAAACACTTGATCAACCTCGGAAAAACCAACTCAAAACCCAACGAGGCATTCACGACAAAGCAATCACAGGATTCAGAAATATTTCAGGGGGCCACCCCATTAAGCTACCCGCAACGAAGTAGGCCGGCTCCGAGACGAACCCAACGTTTGTGTCAATGGCTGTAAACGACTGGGAACCCAAAAGTGTCACTGGGCTTGTCGATACCGCGAAAACATTCCACGATCCAAAACAGTACAGGTGCTCCACGCACAATCTTAATAAAGAAGTATCATGGCATAAGTACAGGATAGTAATAAAGCCCCAAACTACTTTGTGGCCCCAAGAAATAAGAATGAATCAAGCTCTGGCTCAAGGGGGTCCATAAGGCCTCCCGGATGTGGAAAGTGCGAATAGTCAAGGAACAGGAATCAAGTACTCGGGATCCTACGGGACACAAGTGAGCGTGAAAAACCAAATAGCAGATATTGCTCACCGGTGCCTCTTTCATTAGTTATCCCATTACTACTCAGGTTAACTTGTTTAGGTACCTCGTTATTCATCAGACACTCACATACCCTACACATGCTTTTCTGCGACTCGCATGGCTCAAACAACTCCTGTAGTAATGGCTCATGGGATGGAGGAACAAGCTTTGGTGGGGTTTAAAAGTAAAGGCTATGCAGTACTTGGGATTCAATTTAATGCAATCGCGACTGAATGATGCAAGGATAAGATAGAGGCAATAGCTACTATATGTATGCAAGCATGTGGTAGTGCTTGCCTGGCAGCTCAGTTGAAGCGAGAGATGGATCTGGGTAGAACTCCTGTGATTCCTGGTAATTCTCCTGCTGGGCGTCTATTCGAAGAAGAACCAAACAAACAAGGGCCAACATAAATAAAGTGCAAAAGCATATGAATTAAAATGCGACAAGCAAACAAGCATGCCATGTTGAATGATGCACAATTTACATGGCTTTAAAGTAGCATGGCATGGTGAGGTCTGGGGTACAAGAATAAAACATTTTATTATTTGTTTAGCCAAGTTTTATTGCCATAAACAGTTCTGATTTTTAAATATGGCATGATGCATGCTTCAATTCAGAACAAGTAATGCATAGATAGAACGGGCTCGACGCGCTGATCGATTTAGACATATTATTTGTTAAATTTGGAGTTATAGATTTAAAGTTATTAATTTATTAAGAAAAGGGCATTTTATTGTAATTTTAATCATCTCGAAAATTTAAAGTGTTCAAACATTATTTTGAATGGCATATTTGAGTTCCTCACATTTTTCTAATTCCAAACATATATCATTTGGATTATTTGGATTTATAATTTAAAAGTTATTTTAAAATAGATTTGAATCTTATTTGAACATTTCTGAATTTGTTTAATTAAAACAGGTAATCGGAAAAACTTTTTATACTCGACCTCTCCTAGCCACAGTCACAGACAGGTGGGGTCACTGGTGACTGGGCGGATTCGGCGCGCTGGAACTTTTCTTACCACGGGCTTACCTAGACCATGAGGCAGACATGTGGGACCTGTGGTCAAATGGCCCCACGTGCCAGTGGATGAGCTCGCGGGGGCTGACAGGTGGGTACGGGCTGGAGCGCGGGTTGAGGTTTACGAAAACCGGGGTCTCTTTTTGTAAAATGTTCCCAGACACGGACAGGTGGGCCTGGCCTGGACCGCGGGTTACGGCAAAAGGTTGTGGGGGGGGGGGGATATGCAAAGTGGCAGCGGCCACTGTTGTTCTTCCTGGCACGGCACTGACGAAACTGACGGCGCGGCACTGGGCGCGGCGGGGGCTCGAACGCGCGACCTGGGGCGTGCGCGCAGAGAACCGGAGCCAGTGCGCTAATCGGGTGTTGTTGTTAGGAGGGGGATGGACGGCTAGGTTAGGCATGCCGTGGCGCGGCATCAAACCGAGGCAGCGACCACCGGCGCACTGAGCGTGTTCGGTAAAACGAACGGCGAGACCAGGCCGTGCCGGAGATGGAGAGGATGTCAAAGAGGTGCATGGGCTCACCGCGGGGTCGTAAGTGGGGTCGGATCGGTGCGGGGAGCAGCAGGGTGACGGCATTCCAGGCGCACCCGGAGCTAGGGTCTCTCATCGGCGTTGCGGTACTGCGGCAGGTCCGAGGCTTCTCCTCCTCGCTGGCGTGTACGGGGTGATGCAGAGGACTGCGGCGGCCTTCCTCGTCAACCACAACACCACGCCGCCGGCTAGATTGAATAGGTGGAGTTGGAGGCCGACGGTGATCGCCGGGATGGCTGTGGGGTGGTAGGGGAGGAAGAGGAGGTGATGCGTGGCTCGGGTTGGATCTGGGCGAGGCAGAGGAGGCGTGGGGAGGTGGATATGGATGGGAGAGGGGAGGGTGCCATGGGGGATCGAGGTAGAGAGAAAAGGTGGCCTTGGTCACCTTTTCCTCCCTCTCCTTCACGTGCTTAGCGTGACCGATCAGGGCAGGGCAGGTCCAGGGGTGGGTGCAGGTGGGCCAGAGAGAGTGGAGGGAGGCTGGCTCGGGTGGCCCCTTTTTGTGGCAGAGAGAGAGAATGGAGAGTGGAGGTCCGGTGTAGCTAGGGTTAGCTAGAGGGGGAGGCTCGGCAAGGTGTGGTTAGGGTTGGAGGGTAGCTGGGGTGTGGGGCCAGCATGGTAGGCTCAGGTAGGGTTTACACTAGTGGGGGTGGTTCGGCTAAGGTTTAGAGAGAGATAGAGAGGGGCTAGGTGAGTGGTTAGGGTTGAGAGCATGAACAAAATAAGAGCAAGCACATGGGTGGGGTTTGGTGATGGTTAAAGAGAGTGAGGGTGGAAGGGAGAAAAAGAGTGGTTTAGGGTTTGATTCAACTCATCCAACACCAAGTGAGATTAAAAGAGAGTAAAGATAGAAGGAAAAACAAGTGTGCATGGCCCATGCATGAGTAGTAAAAGCCATGTTTGATTTTTTGACAACAAAATAACACCTCATGGCATTTATTCCCATGCACCCCAAAATGGAATTGGAGCCATGCTAAAGGAATTAAAAGGAACTAAAATGGATGTTCCATGTGGAGTAGAAGGAGATGATCATGTTTGAATATAATTGGGACTTGCTAGTGTGTATGTTCCACTAGATGGATAATAGTCCCAAAAATATCCCAACATGAGCATAAATCCATAATAATCCATTTGAGAATCAGGAAAAGGGGCACCACTCATAATGCATGCAAATGTGGCTCCACATATCAATAATGTGAAAACAACATGATGCATATATGAGAGCATGTGGAAATAGAAATGGATCCATCCCAACCCACATGAGCTAGATTAAATGCCCAAAAGAAAAAGATAATAGCTCATGGTTAACTAGGATGGTGGAGTTATAAGGTGGTGACAAAGAAAGGTGATGGAGTTGAATAAAAGATATGCCCCCAAATCAACTTGGGCATCTAGCATTTATCAATAACCAAATACAATGTATCAAGAGCCAAATACAATTAATAATGCATATGAGAGAAGAACCAAATGGAAAAGGGTTTTATATGATGCTCAAATGCAAGGTGGCATGATGACATGAGCATGATATACTTATGATGCAATAATTATATGTAGGAAGTAGCCATGATATTACTAGACCAAGTAGCATTACAATTGTTAGACAATTGGGATGCTACAAAGCCCAAGAAGCGCTAGATGTAGTGCTAAGTATGGTTTCTGTCAACTCAGTTTTAGCAAGAGTGTTGTTTGATTCTGGAGCATCGCACTCATTTGTCACCGAAGAATTTGCATGCACTAGTAAGATCCACCCAACCAACTTGAAGCATGTCATGATAGTTCAAATTCCCGGTTCAACTACAAAAGCTAGAAAAATTTGCAAAGCTGTGCCTATCAGAATACATGGGATAGATTTTTATGCTAATCTAATAGTACTTGGAACCAAAAGATTGGAAGTAGTACGAGGTATGGATTGGATGTCAAAGCATAAAGGACTGATAGAATTTCCTAAAAAGCCATCACCATGACCAGTAACTCTGGAGTCACACTAGAGCATATATCTGAAACCTTACCTCGTCAATTCAAGTGCAACAAGAGTCTAGCCCTACCCACCATAGACCAAGTCAGAGTAGTCTATGAATACCCCAACGTATTCCTAGATGAATTGCCCGGTATGCCCCTGGATAGGGATATTGAGTTCATTATCGAACTAATCCCCGGAACTGGACCCATAGCCCAGAGACACTATAGCATGAACCCCTCAGAGTTAGTGGAATTGAAGAAGCAGTTGGACACTATGTTAGCAATAGGGTTGATTCAACTAAGCGCATCGCCATGGAGATCACCAGTGTTATTCGTCGACAAGAAAGATGGAGGAAACCGTTTGTGCACATATTATAGAAAGCTGAATGACATCACCATCAAAAACAAGTACCCTTTGCCAAAGATAGAGGATCTATTTGATCAGTTGACTAGTGACCAAGTGTTCTCAAAGATTGATCTTAGGACTAGTTATCATCAACTTAAGATTCGTGCACCGGATATTCCGAAGATCGCCTTTACTACTCGCTATGGTTTATGCGAGTATACGGTCATGTATTTTGGATTAACCAATGCTCCTGCTTATTTCATGAATCTCATGAATAAGATCTTTATGAATTTCTTAGATAAGTTTGTCGTTGTGTTTATCGACGATATCCTTATCTACTTCAAGTCAGAAGAAGAGCATGAGCAACATCTGAGAATCATCCTAGAAACCCTAAGAGAGCATCAATTATATGCCAAGTTCAGCGAATGTGAGTTTTGGCTGAAAGAAGTAGTATTCCTAGGACATATTGTGTCTGCCGGAGGAGTCTCTGTTGATCCTGCCAAAATTAAAGATGTCGAAGAATGGGAAGCCCCAACCACTCAAACCCAAGTCCGTGCATTTCTCGGATTAGCGGGATATTACCGCAAGTTCGTAGAAGGATTTTTGAGCATTGCCAGACCCATGACCCAATTGTTGAAGAAGGACAAGAAGTTTGAATGGAACGACAAATGTGAAGCCAGTTTCCAAGAACTGAAGGAGAGATTGATTTCAGCCCCAATATTGATCATGCTAGACATCAAGAAGCCGTTTGATGTGTATTGTGATGCATCCAAGATTGGTCCCGGATGTGTATTAATGCAAGAAGGCAAAGTCATCGCTTATCTGTCGCGACAACTAAAGCAGCATGAGCAGAACTATCTGACCCATGATCTTGAATTAGCAGCCGTAGTGTTGGCATTGAAGACATGGCGTCATTATCTGATGGGTAATCGCTGTGAGATTTACTCAGATCACAAGAGCTTTAAGTATATTTTCACTCAGAAGGAGCTGAATATGAGGCAAAAGAGATGGATAGAGTTAATCAAGGATTATGACCTTGACATTCACTATTACCCCGGCAAAGCCAACGTGGTAGCGGATGCTCTTAGAAGATTGTCGTGTAGGCTAAACACCATGATCAAGGAGAAGCAACCAAGTTTGTATGATGAGTTGGAGCAGTTTAGAACTGAGCTAGTTAGCTAAGGATTTCTAGCAAGCATTGAACTTTAACCCACTTTGATTAGCCAAATCAAGGAATCCGAGAAAGGAAATGAAAGTATTGACGGAATCAAACGTCCTATTGGTACGGGAAAGGTACCTGGATTCACCGAAGACGAAGAAGGAGTTCTGTGGTACAAAGGACGTATCTGTGTGCCAGCAGATTCGGAGCTGAAGCAAGTTATCATGCAGAAAGCTCATGATACTCTTTATTCTATCCACCCTGGAGGAACGAAGATGTATCAAGATTTAAAAGAGCAATTTTGGTGGCACAAGATGAAGAGAGAAATCGGAAGCTACATCGTCAAGTGTGACATCTGTCAAAGAGTCAAAGCAGAGCATTAGAGCCGCAGGACTGTTGCAACCATTGCAAATTCCAGAATGGAAATGGGATTCCGTCGGAATGGACTTTATCACCAGTTTGCCTACTTCTAGTAGGGGAAATGACTCAATCTGGGTCATCGTTGATATACTGTCCAAAGTAGCTCATTTTATACCTGTCAAGACTACCTATCAGAGTTCGAAGCTAGCAGAATTGTACATTGCTAGAATTGTTAGTCTGCATGGAACCCCCAAGACCATAGTATCTGATCGAGGAACCCAATTTACCTCGAGATTTTGGTAGAAAGTCCAAGAAGGATTAGGAACCAAGTTGAATTTCAGCACCGCTTATCACCCGCAAACTGATGGACAGACTGAAAGAGTCAACAAAATCCTAGAGGATATGTTGAGGGCTTGTGTGTTAGAGTATGGATCAAAATGGGAAGACTGCCTGCCTTTCGCAGAATTCTCATATAACAACAGTTACCAAGCCAGTTTGCAGATGGCACCATTTTAGTTCCTATACGGAAGAAAGTGTCGTACCCCTTTGAATTGGTCACAAGTAGGAGAGAGTCAGATATTTGGACCTGACATTCTCCGAGAAGCTGAAGAGAAAGTTCACAAAGTCCGTGAACACCTCAAGACCGCCCAATCCAGACAGAAGAGTTATGCTGACAAGAGAAGGAGAGACCTGACATTCAATGTCGAAGATTTTGTATATCTCAAGGTTTCTCCATTGAAGGGAACCCAACGCTTTAGTCTGAAAGGAAAGTTAGCCCCTAGATATATCGGACCCTTCAAGATTCTAAATCATCGAGGAGAAGTATCGTATCAACTGGAACTGCCAGAAGAGATGTCAGCCATCCACAATGTGTTCCATATCTCGTTACTTCGCAAATGCCTAGAGGTGCCGGAGAAGACCAAAGTTTGCAAGAACATCGATCACCGAGCTGTTAATACCAACAAGGATCTGACGTATCGTGAAGTGCCCATCCGTATCTTGGAAGAAGCTTACAGAACCACCAGGACCAGGAGTATCAAATTTCTCAAGATTCAATGGAGCAACCATACCGAAGAAGAAGCCACTTGGGAGCGAGAAGATTACATTAGGACAGAGTTTCCAGATCTCGTTAGTTCCTAGTTTTATTTTGTAAATCTCGGGACGAGATTTTTGTTAAGGGGGGAAGGTTTGTAACATCCCAAAACTTAATCCAAGGTTATTAAGATCCAAATCATCAAATTTAGAGTTTACAAAAACTTTTCCATTTAAAATCATTAAGCATTCATATGTGTGCGCATTTAAATTAGGAGTTGTTTTGAATTGCCATGTTTGAGTGATCCATTGGTTGTAAAATGATTCTAAGGTGAATTAAACATCATCTAGATCATTCCCAAACAAATCCCAAAGAAAAAAATCAAAATGAATAAAATAAGTAAATGGTCACTTTTGCCATTTTAATCACCATGCCTACTTTGGCTATGCCTACAACTCAAATCTTAATAGAAACAATTGTGGTTCTTTGCACCCCTTGCTAGTACAAGTAGTGATGTACCAAGGCCCACTTTGTTTCATCCCAAAATCTTTCAAACACTAAATTTAAATGACATTTAAAAATTGAATCTAGTGTAGGTACCAAGATCACACTTATTCAAAAACCACTCAAATGAACTCCATTTTTTAAATCCCAAGCAAACCTTGATGCTTAAGCATAAGTTACATCACTCCACCAAAAAACTTTCAAAAATTCAAAAGTTTCTCTCATGCGGCCATTTGATCGAACACCTTGTTAGCAGAATCATTATGGCATAACTATTACTGTTTTGGAGCTAATCTTGTCGAGCCATTTGGTGTGTATTGATCATCCTTGTCTCCCCCAAGTCCAACCAGACCAAAACCAACCCTATCTCTAGCCCCTGGCGCCAGTGCCATGCCGCCCCGATGCTATGCTCGCCGGCCAAGTGTGCACAAGGCGCAGGAGACCGCCAGCCCCTCTCCGCCGCTCCAGGGAGTTAGGCGCCAACCTACCACCGCCCATGGTCCACCCCTCGATCAACCCCAGCCCCTGGACCACTCCCCATCACCGCCGCCCTTTCTCTCTGTGCGTATCCAGAGCATGCCAGAGAGCGTTCGCCGCCAGCATGTAGCAGACCGTACCTCTACACCAAATCCCGCACGCCGCTCCGCCTCGACCCCAGCAACCCACCAAACACGGCCGTGTATCGCCGCGCGACCCACAGTCGCCGTGATCGCTGTTGAGAACCGCCTCTGTCTCCCAGAGCACACGACGCTCCCTACCACAATCCACCGCCCCTAGCGTCGCCATTACACCGTAGAGGACCGCCAGGAGGCAAGCCACTGTCCGCCTACGCCGCCCATGCCGATAGCACCCCGTATCTTCGTCACCGACGAGCTCGCGGTCGCCCCCTCGGTCCCCTCCTCGAGCCTATATAAGGAGGCCTTCCCAGCCTCAATTGCAACACCATTCGACTCCCCTCTCTCCACCAGTCCTTCCCCACCTCTCGCTAGAGCTGCTCGAGCTGCCATTCGCCGGAATTGCACTGGAGGAGGCTGCTGCAGAGGAGGAGAAGCTGCCGTCGATTCCGTCCACCTCAGCCCCTTCCGCGACCTCGCCCGAGTCCGCCGTCGCCATCCAGTTCGATCGCCTGCCTCACCGCACTAGCTGGAGCCCTGGTATTTCCCCAGTAGACCCCCACCGTCCGTTTAGGGTTCGGTCTCTCCGGCAACGAGTTCGTCGTCGACGATGACTATGAGCCGTTGATCCGCGTTCTAATCATGTGGCCCAGATCGCTTGATACCGTTTCAGGTTTTAAGTCTCGCTGACAAGCAGGACCAACCTGTCAGCCGCCCTTTGCACCGCTGAGCGTCACTGGGACGGCCCATTTGCTTTCCCGCGCTAGCCTACGAATTCAAATAAGTGTTTTTCTATTTAAGCTTAAATTCAATTATGTCCATTAGTTCAAAAATCAATTCAGAGAGTTGTGGAAGTCCAAATTGAATGATTCCAATTTTGTTGGAAAGCTTCCGAAAAGATCTATCCAAGCCCGTTGGATTTAATTCATTTATAGTTAGAGATCTCTCGTAGTAGAAATAACAAGACAGATGCATTTGCACATTCAAACATTTTTCTAAAATCAACCATAATAGCTTTTGCGTTGATTCCAACTCTCAAAAATCACATTTCACCATACCTATCTGAATATGTAATAATATTGAGGTTTGCATGCAGTGACTTGGATTATTACCAAAATAATGCCATATAGGTATTTCTAGTCACTTTAAATCATTAAATATTAAAATTAAACTTATTAAAATGTGATCCGACATTTAAATCACATTACCATATGTGTAGAATATGTGGTGATGACATGTGTCCACATGATCCCATATTTGAATTGGAGAATTTTAAATCTTAGTTATTTTCAATGAGTAGAAATTACTTTTCTCAAATAAAAAGAATGAAGCTAGTTAATTAAACCTTGTGATGTTTGTGATGATAATAGATCATCAAATGTGTGCCTTAGTGTGCTAAGTAGACTAGTTAAGTATTGTTTGGTGATTGTCTATCACGTATGTATTTATAGAAGATAGTACCGACCAAGCTTTCGAGGAGGAGGAGGAGTTCTACCAAGAGGAGAAGGAAGAAAACTTCAACCACTACACTACACAAGGCAAGCTAGCACTATACAAGTTAACACTTCCAGGTTTTACTTGCAAGCCTAGCACTTCAAGTAAACTGAGCAAGCTATTATTAGCAAGCCACCATTAGCAATGCAAGCTAACCCTTGCAAGCTAGATAACCTAAGCAGGATGCATTAGGCATACTTTGGTTATACCACTTTAATTACTACCTACTCCAAGTTTTATTGTTTTAAGCTTTTACTTTCTTTACTTTACCAAAGTCCCTTACTAGTTTGAAGGTAGCATAAAAAGTATAAAAGGTGACCTATCTAGTTAGACTTAGATGTCATTCTATGGAATGAGATTGATCTTAGCATCCCCTATTAGTGAACACTCTTAACTTAGTAGTTTAGAGCTAAACTAGAACTTGAGTCACTTTAGATAGGAATAATTAGTGAAAATGAATTATGAAAACCTTGGAATGATGAGTCATTCTATTGAGATGTTTTGACATGTGTTGGGAGACACAAATGGTTTATAATGATGAAAATGTTGAGGCATGAGCCTTAGCCCTTTTACAAACCTGATGGTTGGGTTCGGATGCGATACCATTCCAATTTTACCTTACAACCACAATACCTGAATTGGGTAAGGCTTATCCAGAAGTTTATATGCATTAGTATTAGTTCCCTCGCGGGAGAGGTTTGAGCTGAGGCTACCTCTCAATGTTGTCCACCTATGCAATGCCCAAGATGACAGATGGTCATGGTTGGGAGGCCATGCTCATAGGAGAGGTGCTTATACTAGGGTGTGTAAAGGAAAGGTTATGTTTGATTATCTACATACTAAGTATGATGATTCAGGGTTATCCCTGACAGATGTATCGAATCTTGTGGTGAAAGTGTACCACCTCTACAGAGTGTCAAACTATTTGAATAGCCGCGTCCATAGTTATGGACAGTTGGAGTGGCCATACTGTTCCGTTGTCAGATGGTTTCAAAATGACTTATGATATCAATGATGAATTTTGACTTGACCACAACAGAGTTGTGATTATGACACTAGCTTCACAACTTAAGTGATTCTAGGACTTTATTTTATATTTCTTTGTTTCCGAACTCAGCTTAGGTTTCAAACTTAACTTTACAAATAAACTTAGAGTTAGCAATCCTACTAGAACTACCTTACTTGTTAGTGATAGTTTGTGAGTACTTAAAGAGTACTCATGGCTTTTGTCCCTGGCTATTCCCATGGCCAGACTATGAAGGAGACTACCAAGATGAAGGACAACAGGATGGCTATGATAACTAGGACTATCTTCCATCGTCAACATTGCTTGTGCCCCTAAAGATGGACCCCACCGCTACGCTTATTATTTATTCCGCTGCTTGTTGTATTAAGACTGGATCATGAGATCCTTTATTCGTGTAAGACCTTATTATGGTTTGTAATGGATGATGTACTGTGATATCCAATCTGTTATGTCTCACAAAAATGGTAATCCTGGGATTGTGATGTATGACAAAACAAGCATCTGGGATTAAAAGTCCGGGTGTTGACAGTGATTGGCTTGGATCTTAGATTGGGCCCCATACCAAGGAAGTGTGGACAAGCTCATGACTTGGATGTGCAACAAGGCTAAGTTCTCTCATGGGTAAAGTAACACACCTCTATAGAGTGTAAGAATTGTGACATGGTACTCCCTGTTCCGGGAAGGAGCTACGAACGTGGCAGGAAAGGAACTCCACAAAAGTTCTAGTCAACCTCTGAAGGCTATCGGACATCATTTTCAGAATAAAAGCAACCTTTAAATAAATGTTTATGAAAACCTACATTGCCTACGACCTTTGGTCTATGGCTGTAGAGATAGTGCATCATACACTCCTTTTTAGTGAACTTGCTGAGTATGCTCGTACTCCACCGTACCTTCTTAACCCTTGCTAGGTTCTAATCCGTTGAAGACAATGTTAACACCAACTTATGCTCAAGAAACCATCATCGACAACTCAAATTCTTCAATAAAGTTAATGAAGTCAACCAATACATCAACTGAAGTGAAGACGAAGTTTCTGATTAGATAGGAGTAGATACTATAGCCATAAAACCTACTTCTGTAGAGCATTGCATTAGTAGAAATTGCAAGCCTATTAGTTTAGATGCTAGTCTTATTATCCAGATAGTTCTGAGTTATTCCTCTTTGGTTCTTCTTTGTAAGAAGTTGATTTCTTCCTCTTTAACCTAGAGTGTTCTCTGGATCTTTTATAAAGAATCGAGTTGTAATCTATAGTCATGTCTTGGACCCATTGGGTTTCTGTTGTACCACTCTGAGGGATGTAATACTAGTGAACGGTGTTTCATTGGTGTTATGTCAACGACTATAGTGTACTACATCATGCAGTGGTATGCTGGGTCACCGCAAAAATAGAATAATCATTTCCCCTCTCTCCTTATTTCTCATATGATCGTTTGCAAAAGGGGTTCAAAAATTTCAAGATTCTAAATCTTAGCTAGAAGTCAAACCAGTCGTCAAAACTCTCTGTGGTTTCTGATATATTAACTGACCGCTCCATGGGTACCTCCAAAAGCTTTTTCATAAAACTTTCAAAGCAACCTACAATTTATTACTTGTAGTTCAAATTCGACCTTATTTCGATACATCAACATAAATTCATTCAAGTGAGTGGACTTATATAGCTAGTAAGCTTGAAAACTCCTATATGGGAATCGCAAGTACGACATGCTGTTGATCCCCTATATATGTCCAAAAACTTGGCTTGTGGCATCCAAATCCACTATTCTTCATACTAGCGTTACGGAAAAGAACAATCTCATCATCACTGAGAAAATTGAGAATGTTCTTTCCTGGTAGTTGGACACTCACACCCACGACACTGCTTACTACCAGAAGATGGACCCATCTACCTTTGAAATGACATTTAATTAAAGAACAATCTATCATGCTTACTTGTAGCTCAAGTTTGACCCAATTTCGTTAAATTATCAAGATGCAAAATCTTAGCAAGAAGTTGAACTCGTCGTCAAAACTCTCGTTGTTTTCTGATATATTAATTGTGACCCCTCGATGGGTACCTCCAAATTAAAATCTTTTCCGTAAAACTTTCAAAGTAGAACCTACAATTTACTTGTAGTTTCAAATTTGACCTAATTCCGATAAACCGACATAAAGTCATTAAAATGGGCTGAGTTAGCTAGGAAGTTTGAAAGCTCATAAAACATGGGAATCATTGGTACAACATATTGGTCCACTATATATGCCTATAAACTTGGCTTATGGCATTCACATCCAATATGTTGGTACAACATATTGGTCCACCTAATTTCTGATATATTAATTTTGACCCCTCGATGGGTACCTCCAAAAGCTTTTTGCTAAAACTATCAAAGCAAAACCTACAATTTACTTGTAGTTTCAAATTTGACCTAATTCCGAGATATCGACATAAAGTCATTCAAATGGGAGGGTTTAGCTAGGAAGCTTGAAAACTCATAAAACATGGGAATCGCAAGTACAACATGTTGTTGATCACTATATATGTCTATCAACTTGGCTTGTGGCATCCACCAATATTCTTTGGACTTCTCTTTAAGGAAAGAACAAGCTCGCTTGTCTACACTCAAAAATGTAAAATTGAATGTTCTTTCCTGGTAGTTGGACACTCACACCCACGTCACTGCTTATTACTACTAGAAGATGCACCCATCTACCTCTGAAATGACATTTAATGCAAGAGAAATCTATCGCGCTTACTTGTAGCTCAAGTTTGACCTAATTTCGTTAAATTGTCAAGATGCAAAATCTTAGCAAGAAGTTGAACCTATCGTCAAAACTCTTGTAGTTTTCTGATATATTAATTGTGACCCCTCGATGGGTACCACCAAATTAAAAGATTTTTCGTAAAACTTTCAAAGCAAAACCTACAATTTACTTGTAGTTTCAAATTTGACCTAATTTCGATAAATTGACATAAAGTCATTAAAATGGGCAGAGATAGCTAGCAAGTTTGAAAGCTCATAAAATGTGGGAATCATTGGTACAACATGTTGGTCCACTATATATGTTTGTAAAATTGGCTTGTGGCATTCACATCCAATATTCTTCAGACTTTTATTTACGGAAAAGAATAACCTCGCTTGTCTTCACTCGGAAAATGTAGAATTGAATGTTCTTTAATGATAGTTGGAAACTCACAGTGATGAAATTGTTTACTACAAAAATATGTAGCGATCTACCTCTGAAAATACATTTAATTCAAGGGAAATCTATCGTGCTTACTTTTAGCTCAAGCTTGACCTAATTTCATTAAATTGTCAAGATGCAAAATCTTAGCAAGAAGTTGAACCTATCATCAAAACTCTCGGTGTTTTGTGATATATTAATTGTGGCCCCTCAATGGGTACCTCCAAAAGTTTTTTCGTAATAGTTTTAAAGCAACCTACAATTTACTTGTAGTTTTGAATTTGACCTAATTTCGATAAATCGACATAAAGTTATTTGGTCAAATGGGCAGAGTTAGTTAGGAAGTTTGAAAAATCATAAAACATGATAATCGTTGGAACAACATGTTGGTCCACTATATATGTCGATAAACTTGGCTCGTGGCATTCAGATCCAGTATTTTCGGACATTTCTTTACGAAAAAGAACAACCTCGCTTACCATCACTTAGAAAATTGTGAATTGAATGTTCTTTCCTGATATTTGGAAAATCACACCGGGGACACTGTTTAGTACAAGAAAATGCACCCATCTACCTATGAAAAGTCATATATTTCAAGAGCAATCTATCGCGCTTACTTGTAGCTGAAGTTTGACCCAATTTCGTTAAATAGTGTCAAGATGCAAAATCTTAGCAAGAAGTTAAACCTGTTGTCAAAAATCTTGGTTGTTTCTCATATATTCATTGTGACCCCCCGATGGGTACCTCCAAAAGCTTTTTTGTAAAACTTTCAGAGCAACCTACAATTTACTTGTAGTATATAGTTCAAATTTGACCTAATTTTGATTAATCGACATAAAGTCATTCAAGTGGGCAGATCTGTTAGCTAGGATGTTTAAGAACTCATTAAACACGGTAAATCATAAGTACAATATACTGGTCCACTATATCAGTGTGAAAACTTAGCTTGTGACATTCGGATCCATATTCTTCAGACTTCCTTTACAGGAGAGAATAATCTCGACATCACTCGGAAAATTGAGAATGCTCTTTACGGATAGTTGGAAACTCACATAGACATCATTGTTTACTAAAGGAAGATGCACCCATCTACCTCTAAAAAGAAATTTAATTCAAGAGAAATCTATCACGCTTACTTGCTTGTACCTCAAGTTTGACCTAATTTCATTAAATTGTTAGGATGCAAAATCGTAGCAATAATTTGAAACTATCGTCAAAGCTCTCGGTGATTTCTGATATATTGATTGTGACTCCTCAATGGGTACCCCCAAAAGTTTTTCTTAGAATTTTCAAAGCAACCTACAATTTAATTGTAGTTTCAAATTTGACCTAATTTCAATAAATCGACATAAAGTCATTCAAATGGGCAGAGTTAACTAGGAAGTCATTCAAATATCGATAGACATTTAATTCAAGTGTGATCTTTCACGCTTACTTGTAGCTCAAGTTTGACCTAATTTTGTTAAACTGTCAAGATGCAAAATCTTAGCAAGGTGTTGAACGTGTTGTTAAAACTCTTGGTGGTTTCTGATATATTAATTTTGACCCCTAGATGGGTACCTCCAAATTTTTTTGGTAAAACTATCAAAGCAAAACCTACAATTTACTTGTAGTTTCAAATTTACCTAATTCCGAGATATCGACATAAAGTCATTCAAATGGGCGGGGTTAGCTAGGAAGCTTGAAAAATCATAAAACATGGGAATCGCAAGTACAACATGTTGTTGATCCACTATATATGTCTATCAACTTGGCTTGTGGCATCCACATCCAATATTATTTGGACTTCTCTTTAAGGAAAGAACAACCTCGCTTGTCTTCACTCAGAAAATATAAAATTGAATGTTCTTTCCTAGTAGTTGGACACTCACACCCACGGCACTGCTTATTACTACCAGAAGATGCACCCATCTACCTCTAAAATGACATTTAATGCAAGATCAATCTATCGCACTTACTTTTAGCTCAAGTTTGACCTAATTTCGTTAAATTGCAAGATGCAAAATCTTAGCAAGAAGTTGAAACTATCATCAAAACTCTCGTTGTTTTCTGATATATTAATTGTGACCCCTCGATGGGTACCTCCAAATTAAAAGCATTTCCATAAAACTTTCAAATCAAAACCTACAATTTACTTGTAGTTTCAAATTTGATCTAATTTTGATAAATCGACATAAAGTCAATAAAATGGGTAGAGTTAGCTAGGAAGTTTGAAAGCTCATAAAATGTGGGAATCATGGGTACAACATGTTGGTCCACTATATATGTCTGTAAACTTGGCTTGTGGCATTCACATCCAATATTCTTCGGACTTTAATTTATGAAAAGAACAACCTCGCTCGTCTTCACTCGGAAAATGTAGAATTGAATGTTCTTTCCCGGTAGTTGGACACTCACACCCGCGACACTGCTTATTACTACCATAAGATGCACCCATCTACCTTTGAAATGACATTTAATGCAACATCAATCTATCATGCTTACTTGTATCTCAAGTTTGACCTAATTTCATCAAATTGCAAGATGCAAAATCTTAGAAAGAAGTTAAACCTATCGTCAAAAGTCTCGTTGTTTTCTGATATATTAATTATCACCCCTCGATGGGTACCTCCAAATTAAATGCTTTTTCATAAAACTTTCAAAGCAAAACCTACAATTTACTTGTACTTTCAAATTTGACATAATTTTGATAAATCGACATAAAGTCATTAAAATGGGCAGAGTTAGCTAGGAATTTTGAAAGCTCATAAAATGTGGGAATCATTGGTACAATATGTTGGTCCACTATATATGTCTGTAAACTTGGCTTGTGGCATTCACATCCACTATTTTTCGTGATAGTTGGAAGCTCACACTAACGGCATTATTTACTACATGAAGTTGCACCATCTACCTCTGGAAATACATTTAATTCAAGAGCAATCAATTGCCCTAACTTGTGTAGCAAAAGTTTGACCTAATTTCATTAAATCAGCAAAAAGTCACTAAAGTGTGTGAAGCTAGCTAGGAATCTTGAAACCTCCTATTTCTAAAAACTGGAATTATAAGAAACCAAGGTCAACTTTGTCTAATAATCGGGGCAGTTTAATTTTATTTTAATTGTGGTAGGTCCCATAGGAGCGAGGTGCTTTAGTTAACACGTGGTCAGTGGAAGTACAAGTTACATCAAGGACCTCATAAAAATTAAAATTACATCCAAGTCCATGCATTTAGCACAAGATCCCTAAAACTAAGCAATGAAGTGTCTTCTAAGGTTTGCGCGTATTCTAGATATTGTAGTAGACAAGAACCCATAAAACAGAGTGATCGTACTCTCTATTGGAGTAGTAACTTGCATTGGTTGTTCACATATCTACGTACTACTAATAATAATAATTTCTCAAAAAAAAACCACTAATAAATGCAGTACTAGTTTGTCTAATTTTTTCTAAGATGTAGTACTACTAGTACTAGTACTAGTACTCCCTCTGTCTGGGATTATTAAGGCTATTTAAATTTGATAAGACCAAAAAATTTAATTATAGGTTGGCGTCGAACACATGCATGTAGTCCTCGGTCTCTCCCCTGTAGCACTGCACACCCTGCACCAAGCCACATGCTTTTCCATCTCTCTCCAGGAGTAGATCTTCTTGCCTCTCACGTGGATCTTCTTGCCTCGGTCTATCCCTCTGTCTATATTGTTGTACTGTCTGGTATAGTACAACGTGACACCTGCTTTACTCACCTGTCAACTTTCTATAGCCTTTTTGTTTTGACAAAGCATGTATAGCGTGTGGACACTATCTATGAAAAAAGTGGCCAAGTGTAGAGCCCCAGACGCCACCGGTGCGCTGATGCCTATCGTATTCCTGTAAAAACTCATACCAGTATAGTACGAAAATCAATCAGTATACTCTTCAGTATACCCACCCAACCAGGGTTTCTGGCCAGCAGGCACTACGTCGGCGAGACGATCTTCCCTCTATAACCACTCCTACAAGTTCGTGTAATGTGTCGGCGGATTCGGCCGTGATCCGGCTTCTATGGACACCGCCGAGTGTGAGGCGATGATTGAGTACTCCTACGGCAGATGCTTTAGCTTGGTCGCCTTTGACAACCTCGAAGAGCACAAGATCGCATGCCCGCATGGCCCGTGCTCCTGCATGGATCCGGCCTATGATTTCATTGCCTCGCTGGCAGGTCTCCTTCCCCACATGAAGGAGGCCCACAGGGTCATAGTAACCAGGGCCATCTATGGCAGCGCCTTCTTTTGCCTCATCCCGATTCCTCCACCAACAAGCACCAGGGGATTCACACGCTTCCTCTATGGGGATGACGGTGCCGTGTTCGGCCTGACCATCAGCGTGCTCGGCCTAGTTGCCGTCGTGTCCTTGGTGTGCATCAGGCAGGACAGGTGCTTGTGGCCGCGGTACACCGTGAAACTGTGTGTGCCTGGGCCGCCAAGGTCGGCAGACTTCTCGATGGTCGAGAGCCTTAATGCGGTAATCGAGCTGACGAGCAGCTCGTCGACAGCCAACTTCCCGTCCAAAAATCTCAGGACGTACCTAGGGGTGCCACCGCGGTTCCTGATGAAGGTTTGATAGTCCACCCATGTATCTTTGTGGATTTGCATCGACAGGAAAAAAATGATCTTAAACTATGGCTGATGATCAAGACTGTAATGGTGTATTAGCAGATAAATAGTACTACTAGTAGTACTATTTTAATACTCTAGTTTACTAGTAGTAATCGCCTGTAGATTCACTTTTGGCACTAGGAAGGATGCATTATGGATGTAAACTAAGTTTGTTGCTAATGTTATTACGGAGTATTTAGGAGTTTATTATGACTTTTATGTAATTGTTTCACTTCTACGGCATGGACCGGAGATAAACACACTAACCGTTCTTACGGTTCTTTGATTTAGTCATCTAACTTAGTGATTACGAAATTTTACGCTCAAACTAGTCAATTCAACTTGATTTAAGTCTTGAACCAGGACTGCCGTCGAAATTGTGCTGGTGGACAACACATCGACATGGGTCCAGCGTGCAGGAGAGGCTGCCCTGAAAATTTTCATGTAGCGCATCCTGCATCTCGAACAATAAATAATAGGCCCAATGTTTGCATATCAACTGCCACTTTCCCCTCCCCTTACATCCTTTCAGGTAAGCAACACCACGTCGTTTTCACCTCCCACTTTATTTTTGTTTTTTCAAGAGAAGGAAACAAAGTGATACTTAGACCTATTCAACATATTACACCCATTGGGTTACATTACCAAAAAACAAAATTAGCTCAACATCCATATTAATAAGGAAATTCAGCTCAAACACGTGAGAAAACTGGAGGCAAATCCAAAGCAGCCCACCTCACTAACCCTATGACAAGGACACACTTGAAGAAATACCATTCGGATTCCCGTGGACATTGGTCTGGGCGGTGTACTTCTTCAAGAAATCATGCTTCCATTGGTCACACTTAATGATGAGCAGCTCTGTGTTGGGCACATGATACCTTTAGACTCGAGCTCGAACCACTAGAGTTGTCGCTCGCCATACTGGAGCTCCAACCACAAGATGCGCTCGCGCAGGAAGATCTGGGCACATGCCAAGGGAAAAATAATTGAACTAGGGTTAGGTATGTGTGATATTTGGAACAGAACATATCTTATAATTATCTCACATGTCAGTTTCACAAAATCAGTCGTGCAGGAGATTAGCTCACTCTAACTGGCTATTATACGAGAGGCGCTAGGTGCCATGTTATAGGGAAGATGCTCTCCTGCATGCATGACCAACGTCCACGTGTCATCCTGGCTAACACAATTTTAACTGCAAACCTCACTTACGACTAAATTTAGTCATGTTGACAAGTTTGTGCATAAACTTTAGCAAATCACGAGTTGGAATGATAAATTGAGCCCCACACACAAGTACAACGATTGTTTGTGTTCTTAACTCCATGGACCATGCATAATCAAACGACCATGCATGGTTGCGATCTACGTGAGGATACATCACGGTGCAGAATATTGTGCGTTTCATGTGATTGTCCAGCACAAGCTCCTGCCGTTCTTGAGTACGTGTCATAAATACATTGATGATTTTGCTCATAGTTTTTGTCCGGTAAAGCAAATTGGTATAACTTCTGCGTGTTGTGGTACGCCGACTAACTTCTTGACAAACACCCATATGCACTAATCGAGCCTACGAGTTACGCATCCTTGGGTAGGGTCGTGCTCTGAGATCTCATGTTCCTCGTGGTGCCTGCATGGTACAATACCACTATTGTTGGAACATCCGAGATGATCAAGAGGTGTTTTTCAGTGCTGAGGCTTGCTTCGGTTCCTCTCCATTTTCTCAAATTTAAGAAATTGAAAGCACAAGGAGGTTCAGGATAAAGAAATGCCTCTTCGGCTTGGAGGACATGAAGGGTTATCGGTCAATCCTAGCCGTTCTTATCTTTTCAGTTTTCTAAGTTTGGGAGAACGGGATGACACCAGAGTAAAACTCTTATTTGTTTTTATTGACAAGAAGAATTGATCTTCATCTTCTCATCCAATGGTCCTAACGTGAATCAAATGATGTATTAATTACTAGTAGTCGGAGCCAAGGTCTCTTTGGGATTAGGAATGTTGTATTTGGCTATAAAATGAGTTTTACTGCTTACTACTCCATACTATGTTACTGTGACTACTACTAGTATGGAGTAGTACTCCATCCATCACAAATTAGCTGACTTCACATGTACACCCTTGTTGGGGGGATACCCCCGGGTAGGGTCACGCCGGGGTATAAAGGCCAAGTGAGCCGACGTTCGGCAAGGTCAAAGCAGATGTTGGCCGGGTCATCTCAAGGCAGGCCGAGTCACGGGGTAATCCGGACCTGGGGCCGTTCGCCTAACTAGGTCTCATCCGACTTAAGCGGTAAGTGGAAGTGTATGTCTAACCTGTATGCAGGAAAAGGGTGTGGCCGGATGAACCATCGTCTGGGTCGCAGTAACCTTCTAGGAGGAGGAAGGAATCTCGCTGGTCAAAAGGAGCCCCGGTACGCGCTGCCTGAGCGAAGCAAGCAAGGACTGGACCACCGCGGCGTGGCCGACAAGCGTGACGACGCCCGTGTCAGCCGACGAGCTAAAGCGTGGCTGACGAGGGGCGGGGCGTGGCTCACGTAGCTAAAGCATAGCTGACGAGGGGGAAAAAGCACCCCGGTCGGTTTGCCACTTTGGGAGGAGGCATATTCTTAGGAATATTCCTCCACGTATGCCCTAGGCAGGAGCCGAGCCTCCTCTATAAAAGGGTGGCCAGGGCTTCTGTAGGGCGGGCGGGATTTGATTCTCTGGACAATTCTATTAAGGTCTAGGGTTTTGAGCTGAGGTCGTTGGGTGAGAGTTAGAGAGCTTCTTCTTCCTCCTCTCACCAATACAGCTCTAGGAGCACTTGTAACCTTGGAAGAAAATCAATACGAGTCTTGGTGTGGAGAATCACTTTGCTATCCCTCCCTGGATTCCCCTAGCGCATATTAGTCCCCACCATCTGCCTATACATGGCATCTGCCGCGACACCACCACGACAGTTGGCGCCCACCGTGGGGCAAGCGGCGCTAGCAGGGGTTAAGATCTGGACGGGAAACTTCATCGTCACTGGAGAGCGCATCGTCTCCGGGCTCATCCAGCGCTTTGAAGCGCGGGACTTCGTCAGCGAGAACACGGGCTGCTTCGGCACGCGTCCTCTCCCGCGCAACGGCGTCTTCCTCAAACTCGGCGCACACAAGGTCTACGTCGCGGTGGACGTGTCAGGCGTTCATCCGTGCCACGTTGTCGAAGCAGGCGAACCACCCCTCACTACGGCTCGTGGGAGACGTACCGCTCGTTCCCCGGACCGTGCAGAGGTAATGATGACCGCGCCGGGAGCGGTTACGAGCAAGGATCCGGCGCCAGATCCGGAAGTGACGCCCAAGGCACCAAGGAAAGGTAGGGGTCCTCCGCTAGAGAGGCCGGAGAACGTGCTGAGAGAAGCGATAGATAGCTTGGCAAACCCTGTAGTAGCAGCGGTAGATCCGGCTCGCGCACAGGCCGAGCTGGAAGAAACTCGGCAAAAAATACTTGAGGGCGCAAAGAAAATAGCCGAGGCCCAACGGTCGTTGAACATGACGCTGCGTGAGTACGCAAAGGCGAACAAAGTGGATGCTGTAAAAGTTAAAGGGAGGAATCTCATGAGCGGGATGAACAGAGAAGGTGATGTCGAAATCGAGGAATCAGAGAACTGTCTATCTGTGGGGCCGCCGAGGTACAATACCCCGGCCCAGAACCTCAGAGCGGCGGATGCAGCTGCATCCGAGTTAGAAGGACTGACGGGTGAAGCCCGGCAAAGGCAGCAAAACCGAGTTAACGAGTTGGTTCGGATTGCGAACAGGCAAAACGAGGAACTGCTCAGGGCAAACCCGGAGAAAGGTGGAGCCTCCAAGATCGTCCATTCGGCGATGGGTAACCCGGAGAAATCCGCTGGAGCTGCGTCGTCCCCTCATGGCGATGCAAGGAGAGAGGAGGTGGTAACCTCAGCCAGACGGAACAAACAGATTGTCCCGTATGACCCGACACAGGCGGGGAAAGAAAAAGAAGCGCAGAAAAATGATGATCGACGGAGTGTGAGCCGAGGCGAAGCTGGCCGAGGTAACCGTGACCAAGGCAATGCCGGTCGGAAGAACGTTGTCAACGGCAATGCCGGGCAGCAGCGGAACATACCAAGGCAAGAGCATAGTGCCGGCCGAGGTATCCAATAGAAAGGCACACCACACGAGCAAAACCGGTATAATGACGGTGATTCGGAGATGGCGAATGCAGGATATCCGAGACCGGACTATCATGTGATAGGTTCGAGACTGGGAGGCAGGGATTTGATACCAGACGATGCAAGGTTGAAACTGGATCGACTGTATAGGTCAGAACAGATAGAATGTCAGGGTCCACCGGGTCCAGCATGTTTTGGACCCTGGATCATGAAAGAGCCGCCAGTTCTGACTTTTCAATTGCCCAGGGGGACCAAGACCTATGACGGTAGTACCAAGCCAGAGGATTGGCTGATAAACTATGCTACTGCTGTAAAAATTGCCACAGGCAACCTGAGATGGGTCGTACGATATGTACCCCAGATGTTGGAAGGCCCGGCAAGGGTGTGGTTGAACAATTTGCCGCCAGGAAGCATCAACTGTTGGATTGATTTCGAGGAAATGTTCATCAGCAATTTTTCGAGTACGTATCAAAGGCCAAATAGGCCGAAAACCCTAGCTATGTGCAAACAACGACCCAATGAGACGGACCGGGAGTTCTTGACCCGGTGGTGTACCGTGAGAAATTCGTGTGAGGGCGTGATAGAGTCACAGGCCATAGCGTGGTTTGCACAGGGGTGCAGGTATGGAAGCGAGTTATGGATGAAGTTGCAACGGAAAATGTCGGCAACATTGTCAGAGATGATCTAGATCGCAGATTCGTATGCGTTGGGTGACCCGACCCAACCGAGGCTCGCCACAAACGAGTCAAGCGATGAGTACTATCAGAGGGATGGATCCGGATCATCCCGGAGAAATGATTACAGAGGAAAAAGGAGAGATGATCGACCAGACCATCGATACGGTTCGCACCAAGTAGCAGCCGTGAGTCAAGATCAACCCGGAGCAGGGGGTAGTCAGCGCCAGAAAACTGGAGGTCAGTGGACCCCAAGGAACGATGGGAAGAAAACTTGGACACCAGAGCAAAAGAAGCAATGGCAAGAAAGGAAAGACCGTCCGAGGTATACTTACGAGTCAATGTTGGACCAGCCGTGTAAGTTTCACACGCCAAATCCGAATAGCCCAGCGGGTCATACGACGAGACAATGCGAGTGGATGCGCAAGATCGAGCAAGGTGGTTCGGGGAATGCTCAGGCACCTCGGAACGATCAGCCTCGGCAAGAACAACCCCGGCAGCAATTGCTCTCCGGAGCGAACACGCAACAGCTAATGTTACCTCCCCCTCCGCCGAGGTATGATAACAATGAAAGAAGGGACGCAGTGCATCAAGTAGAAAATCAGCAGCAGCCGGATCAGAGGCACCCCGGAAATGAGGGGAGAAACGAGTACAGGGAGCATCACCAGAGCTACTGTGTATTTACCACAGAAGAAACTAATAGAAAAAGCTTGCAGTGTAGACATATGGAGGTGAATGCGGTAATGCCGGCAGTGACGAGGTACATGCCTTGGTCCGATCGGGAAATCACTTGGAGCATTAGGGATCACCCAAAGCTCATGTCGAGCCCTTGTTCATATGCATTAGTGCTGGATCCTACATTCATTGGGCCTAACATCAATGTAAGATTCTCAAAGGTACTGATCGACAATGGCAGTAGCATAAATATCATGTACGCGGACACAATGCGCAAGTTGGGTATCTCGGAGAACATACTCCAGGCCACGAGGACAACTTTCCATGGCATAGTGCCCGGCATCTCTTGCGAGCCCATAGGCAAGGTCCGGGTCGACGTCTTGTTCGGCACAAGGGAAAATTGCCGAACTGAAAATCTGGAGTTCGAAGTAGTGAACTTGGAAAGCGCGTATCACACATTGCTCGGAAGGCCAGCGCTGAACAAGTTCATGGCAAGTTGTCATATAAGCTATTTGAAAATGAAATTGCCCGGACCAAATGGAGTAATTACAATTGCTGGGGACTTCCGACGTTCCATGGAGTGTGCGTCGGCCGGATCAAACTTAGCCGAGTCACTTGTGATCGTGCAGGAAAAAAGAAAAATTCAAGGGGTGGCGGCATTGGCTCAGTCCGCGCAGCAGTATATGCCGGCGCTGAGTAACCCCCATGGATCTGTCTCCTTCCAGGCCACGAAAGATACCAAGAAGGTTCCTATTGATGACATGTTCTCAGAGCGCACCGTAACAATTGGTGCCGGGCTAAGTGATAAATAGGAAAGCGAGCTCGTCAGCTTCCTCCGTGAGAATCGAGACATTTTTGCTTGGTCCACATAGGATTTGCAAGGTGTTCCGAGGGAGTTGGCCGAGCACTCTTTAAATGTGAGACCCGGAGCTAAGCCGGTGAAGCAACCTCTCCGCCGCTTCGCCGAAGATAGGAGAAAAGTCATTGGGGATGAGATAGCTCGGTTGCTAGCTGCAGGATTTATCATGGAAGTTCTTTACCCGGATTGGCTGTCTAATCCGGTGCTGGTGGAAAAGAAGAAAGATGATCCGAACGTGGCAGTGGTTTGGCGTATGTGTATCGACTACACGAACCTGAACAAGGCGTGTCCGAAAGATCCATTTCCGCTGCCAAGAATAGATCAGGTCATAGACTCAACTGCGGGATGTGAACTGTTGTCATTCATCGATGCTTACTCCGGTTTCCACCAGATACCTTTGAATCCGGATGATCAAATAAAGACTGCGTTTATTACCCCGTATGTGGCTTATTGCTATCGCACCATGCCATTTGGTTTACGTAATGCAGGTGCAACGTACCAGAGATGTATGCAAAAATATTTGCATGAACAAATAGGTCGAAATGTACAGGTATACGTGGATGATGTGGTTATCAAGACCAAGGAAAGCAAAACGCTCCTTGACGATATCAGGCAAACATTCGCAAACCTAAGGAGGTTCCGGATGAAACTTAATCCGGAAAAATGCACCTTCGGTGTCCCGGCTGGAAAATTGCTCGGTTTTCTGGTTTCCAGCCGAGGTATCGAAGTTAATCCAACCAAGATCCGAGCCATCGAACGAATGGAACTACCGAAGTGTCTTAACGATGTCCAGAAGTTTACAGGTTGCCTGGCCTCGTTAAGTCGGTTTGTATGTCGGTTGGGATAAAAGGCATTGCCTCTCTATCAACTCATGAAAAAGTCGGATAAGTTCATTTGGACGCCGCAGGCTGATGAGGCCTTTACCCACCTAAAGAAAGTGTTAGCCACGGCACCAGTGCTAGCTTCACCACTATCAAAGGAGCCAATGTTGCTCTATATAGCCGCAACCAACTGAGTTGTAAGTGCAGTGATAGTGGTGGAGCGCGATGAGGAAGGTAAGTCAGTGCAAAGGCTGGTGTATTATTTGAGTGAAGTGTTGTCAACCTCAAAGCAGAACTACCCACATTATCAAAAAGTGGCGTATGGCGTGTACATGGCCGCCAAGAAATTGAAGCATTACTTTGAAGAGCATCCCATCCGGGTCATATGTGAGGCCCCTATATCCGAGATAATGAGTAACAAGGATGCAAGCGGCAGAATTGCAAAATGGGCAATTGAGCTAGCTCCTTACGCTCCGCAGTATGACCGGAGAGAAGCCATCAAGTCTCAGGCTGTGGCAGACTTTTTCGTGGACTGGGCCGAGGTACAGTACAAACCACCACTTCCGGACCAGAACTATTGGCGGATGCACTTCGACGGATCAAAAACCAAAACCGGGCTAGGTGCCGGAGTCGTACTCACGTCGCCAAAGAAGGACCAGCTGAAATACGTGCTGCAGATCCACTTCACCGCATCAAATAATGTCGCTAAGTATGAAGCGCTTGTGCATGGGCTCAAGGTAGCAAAGGAAATTGGTATACGTCGGATTATATGCTTTGGCGACTCGGATTTAGTGGTGCAGCAAGTGTCCGGAGTATGGGACGCTCTTGATCCAAACATGGCACTATACAGATTTCACGTGCAGAAGATTTCTGGTTACTTTGAGGGATGCGAATTTCATCACGTACCCCGGATGGAAAATGAGGCTGCCGACATGCTGTCGAAGCTCGGGTCGACCAGACAAGCAATTCCACCGGGTGTAGCATTAGAGCACCTCAAGAAGCCATCCATTAGGCCATCCCCAGAATCCGAGTCCATCTAAGTCCCGGAGGACACATAGTCCGGAGCAGCGCCCATGGACATTGACACGGGGAGTGGTGCGCAAAACCCGGGGACCGATTCGGGAAACCCGGGGACTGCTCAGTGTAGTCCGGTTGAAGTTATGCCGGTGGATCATATGGAGATAGACGAGGACGTGTTCCCCGTGCGGCCAATACCAGCTTGGGCACTACCTATATTCCAATTCCTGAAAAATGGAACGTTACCCACTAAGGAGGTGTTGCCCAGGCAAACACAGAGGAGGGCAAAGGCTTACACGATCATCAATTCCGAGTTATACAAAAGAAGTGTGACCAATGTCCTCTAGCGGTGTGTTGACCCGGACGAAGGGCTTGAAATCATCCGAGATATACATCAAGGGGAGTGCGGGCATCACGCCTCATCCCGAGCCTTGGTAGCGAAAGCTTTCCGACACGGATTCTACTGGCCAAACGCCTTAGAGAAGGCAGAAGATCTGGGGAGAAAATGCAATGGTTGTCAGAGGTACGCCACAAAGACGCATATGCCAATGTCGAGACTCAAGACCATCCCAATCACGTGGCCATTTGCCGTATGGTGCCTGGATATGGTGGGCCCGTTCAAACCAGCAAGAGGAAACATGACTCACATGTTGGTGATGGTGGACAAGTTTACGAAGTGGATCGAGGTAAAGCCTATAAGAAAATGTGATGGAGCTACGGCCGTAACTTTTCTCAAAGATATCATCTTGAGGTACGGTTATCCACACAGTATCATAACTGATAATGGCACAAATTTTGCGGAAGGAGCATTTGCTCGTTTCTGCCGGGATAAGAGGATCCGGCTGGACGTAGCTTCGGTAGCCCATCCCGCATCAAACGGACAAGTGGAAAGATCCAACGGATTAGTATTATCCGGGATAAAACCCTGGCTCATTGAGCCGCTGCAAAGATCAGCGGGGTGCTGGATAGAAGAACTATCAGCGGTACTGTGGAGTTTAAGAACAACTCCGAATCGATCAACAGGCTATACGCCGTTTTTTTTGGTATATGGGGCAGAAGCTGTATTACCAGCCGACATAGAGCATGATTCGCCTAGAGTCACCCAATACACAGAAGCCGAAGTGCAAGAATCCCGGCAAAATGATGTTGATCTGCTGGAAGAAGCGAGAGAACTGCCATTGTCCAGATCCGCCATATATCAGCAAAATCTCCGACGCTATCATAGCCGGAAAGTGTGCCCCCAGGTCTTCTGGGAAGGCGATATGGTGCTCCGGTTGGTACAGCGTACTACTGGAATGCATAAACTATCCCCCCATGGGAAGGGCCATTCATCGTGAGCAAAGCATTGCACAATGATTCTTATTATCTTATAGATGCAAAGCCACAGGAAAAGAACAAGGCGGACAGGTCCGGCGAGGAATCTAAACGTCCATGGAATGTAGCTCTCCTTCGTCCTTTCTACACTTAGCAAAGAAGTATATGTATCCAGGTTATCTCATATGTCAGTATGTACGTCGGCAATGAATTTATCAATAGAATGTTGACACCTCGAGCAGTAACTCGGGGGACTGCCTTAATAATATTTGTTGTCTTTTGTTATTTTTGCATCGGATGGAAAAGGTTATTCTACTTAGCTCGGATTAGTAGTGTGTGAGCACCAAAAACCTGACTCTTCGACTTGCTGCTGTCCAACAAGAATTGGCTTCATGGCAAGCAAGAGAACAAGTTTGGGATTGCATAGCACATAAAAACGACTAAGGAAAAGAACTTATTCGAGCCGACGTTTATTTTCCGGACTAATCCCGTATTTATTTTCGAGCTAAGTCTAAAAGTTTCCCAGTATTGTTAAGACAATTTTTAGGCTCGGATTCGTAAGTTGTAAAACCGAATCAAGGTAGACACGACCCGAGCCAAAAGATTGAACGAACAAGAAAAAGAAACTTGGGGACTACGCTCACGTTAATCCGGCATAAGTACTCAGTAGAAAAATATCGCATGTACTTGGAATACAATTCCACCCGGCATACCGGGGATCTCACGAATTTTCAAGTGTTTTTACTTAGGAGCAGACGGGGTTCGGCATCATCATCGCCCTCTTCGATATCCGAGGCTGTATCCTCCTCCGATTTACCCGAGTCATCTTCGCCTGCGGCTTCTAGGAAGCTCGGACCCTCAGTCCATTCATGAATGGGGGCATATTCAATAAGGCTGTGGGCGCAAGCCTGGCACCGAGCTACCCACTCCGGGTCATCTGTCCATTTGGACCCAGTGCGTAGCCGTGTGAGGAGGCTGAGATCTATCTTTTCATACCATGTCAAAACATGGTGAAGGACGGTATTGGCAGCTGCGCGGCCAGCGGATTCTCGCCAGAGGTCGAGCTGGGTCTCAACTTCTGAAAGCTTTTTAGCGAGCTGCGTAATTCTCTCCGGAGCGTCATCGGCGGGCCAGAAGGTGTGGAAGATCCGGACTGAAACATCGACGAGGTCCCGGCCGTAGTTCTTGATAATCTCCACGCGAGATGATAGGCTGACCAACAGGTCCTCCATGTCAAAGGGAATGGGGTCACCCTCAGCAGTGACCGTAGTACCTCTCTCTTGGCGGAAATTGGCAACAGCAGCTCATGCAATGGCCGTACCCTCTAGAAAATGGCCTGGGAGACAAGGCAAAGGACAAAGTTGAGAAAATAAGACATGAGACGTAACCCGGATAAGTAAGGTGGACAAAGGAAGAGAAGTTACGAGAGATATGACTGTGAATCCGGGTCAGCTCTTTGATGCAAGCGTCTCGCCTTTTCCGAAGCTACTCGAGCTCAGCATTTGCCGACCCAAGTTTGACCTCGGCTTCCTGGAAGAGTTCGTGATCCTTAGCACTTTGGAGTTGGAGGCGCTCACGTTCCTCGGTGAAGTCCTGGCCAACCCTTTTCAGCTCGGCTTGGTGCTGCGTCTTCATTTTAGCCATTTCAGCTTTGAGCTTGGCTATATCGTCATCTTTGGTCCGGAGGAGGACGAGCTCATCATCCTTTTTCTTCAGCTCGGCTTGATGCTGTCCTGCTTGTTCGAGAAAATGCAGCATCATGTCAGGCATATGCACACTTTCTTCAAGCAATGCTGAAACCGTGTGTTGACCCAGCAGAGCCGAGGTATGAATATTTGCCGAGCCAAGGAGTTAAAAGGATGAGAAGCACAATAGGAACAGATAAAAAGGACGTACCCTTGATCTGCTCCAAGTTCTTTCGCATGATTTTGTTTTCAGCTTCCACCCCAGCTACGGAAACCGAACAATCAGATTCATTCGGCAAGTAAAGGGGAAGAAGAATGAGGAAGGGAGTAAGAAAGAAATTTACCCCTTTTCTCATACTCAGCGATGAGTGCAACATGTTTCGTGCGAAGATTTTTATGTGTATCCAACAAGCGCTGGAATTCGGCACTTCGGCGGTTGGTGGTCACCTGAAGAGGATACAGAAACTTTAGTCAGGTGTGTGCATGTTCGAAGTGTACTAAAATCCGGGCCAAGTGGAACTTAACCCGGCTCTAGGTGTGTGCATGTTCGAAGTGTACTAAAATCCGGGCCAAGTGGAACTTAACCCGGCTCTAGGTGTGTGCATGTTCGAAGTGTACTAAAATCCGGGCCAAGTGGAACTTAACCCGGCTCTAGGTGTGTGCATGTTCGAAGTGTACTAAAATCCGGGCCAAGTGGAACTTAACCCGGCTCTAGGTGTGTGCATGTTCGAAGTGTACTAAAATCCGTGCCAAGTGGAACTTAACCCGGCTCTAGGTGTGTGCATGTTCGAAGTGTACTAAAATCCGGGCCAACTGGAACTTAACCCGGCTCTAGGTTAGTGCATGTTCAAAGTTATTATGGAGCTACGTTAATTCTATAAAAGAGCATCCGGCCGAGTAACAAGTTACTCCCCCGGAGGCTCGGGGACTAATGGTTATTATCTACAATTTACGAAGGAGAAACGGCGTACCTCCATCATCCGTCCAGCGAGGTTAATGGCCTTGGCGGCGGTATTCGCTTGATCAGACTCCTGGATTACCTCGACCTTGTTCCAGTTCACGATGAACTCCATTAAACTTGGGGGGGTACCGTTCGCCTGAGGGCATATGTGGCATCACCAAACCCTTAGCGTGTGCTTCCTTCCTCTCCCCCAAGGCAAGGGCCGGGCTGGTATGCAGAACCAACTGCTGAGACTCAGTTGGCTCGGCAGGCGCGTCCTTTGCCGCTGGTGTTTTCTTGGGGAGCATGGACTCAAGGGTACGTTGCCCAGGCTCGGTAGTGCTGGGCTTGGTAACGTCCTGAGTCTTCTTACCCTTGGCTTGCTGGGAGGAAGAAGCCGTAGCAGCGGTTTTCCCCTGCCAAGGTTGGGAGGACTCGGAGGATGCAGAGGAACTGGGCGCTGCTACTTTCGTTGCTGGACTTGGTGCCGGCGCGGATATTTTCGCTGCCGGAGTTGGTGCTGCTGACGAGGCTGGAGTTGGTGCTGCTTTGGCTGCTGGTACTGGAACAGGTGCTGGAGTCGAAGTAGCTGTGGAGGCTGCTGGTTGTGGCAGCGCCGAGGTAGTGGCTGCCGTTGTTCTGGTTGGGCCAGTTTTCCCCGCCCCGGGTTGATCCGGAGCGGCCGTAGAGCTTTCCGGAATGGGGCTCAGCGGACGTGGCTCGTCGTCGCGACGAGGCGAGGGGCTGGCCCGGAGAGGCGATGAGATACTGGACCCACTCTGAGGGACCTCCACCGGAGCCCTGTGAGATCAGGTAACGTCAGAAGGAAAGTTACGACGAGGTAAGGAAGAACGAGTTACAGAAGAAAGAAGGACTTACGCATCCGAGGTTTCGGCTGCTCTAGGTTTCCGAGCCCTTCGTACTGGGGCCTTCTTTCGCCTTTTAGCGGGCTCGGAAGGTCCGGAGGAAGAGCTTGAGGAGGCCGCGCGTTTTTTCTTTGGCGCCACCGGGACTGGCTCGCCCGTGGCGAGAGGAGGATCCTCGTGGATATGGCCACCAGCGTGAGCTGATGGCAGAAAAGCAAAAGAAAGGGGGACAGCCTCAAACGGTTCAATTATCTCGATATCCGAGTAATCTTCATCATCGGGCCAATCGCTGGCAGAAGAGAAGTTACCCGTGGGTCGTTTCATGGTGTCAGTCATGGGGAGAAACATCTCTTGGTCCGGCTCCTCCACGTCTGAAGTCTCCCGGTCCGGTGCCCACTTAAGGGTCGGATCAGTGCCGTCCTCGAGCGTTTGCTGGAGGAATAGCTGAGGAAAAGAATAAACAGACGAATCAGAAAGGCAACAATAATAGACAAGTAACTGGTCCGGGGTAAGTTTGCTACATGAAACTCACCATGGGAGGAAGCCGGTCACGGCAGAAGTGCTCAACCCCCCAAGTCCAATCAGGGGAGAAATCCTTCTGAGTGGTGAAAAGAGCCTTAACCTGGCGGAAGATCTCCGTGTTGTTCAGCTCGAAAGATGAAGTCCGGTTGGGATCGTGGCCGTAACTCGTATGGCACACCTTGTGGGTGCGCTTCTAGAGAGGGGAGATTCGGTTGCGCACGAAAGTGATCATCGCATCCTTGTTGCGCAGCCCGAGCTCCTTCAGTTCCGCTATCCTCTTGCTCACTTGGTTGGCCAGGGCCGTAGGTTTCTTCGGAACGGCGTCCCACAGATCTGGGTTCGGCGGACCCGGGGTATAGGGAAGCAACCGGATCAAATCTTCGGTGCCTGTGTTCCGGACATAAAAGAACGTCCGGGCCCAACCTTTGCAAGATTCTAGCCCTGTCACCCGAGGGAAAACAAAAAACCTCCGGGGTGAGATGGAGGCTGCTCCGAACTGCGTGAGCTGCTTGTCCTCCGGGTCAGCGTGAATGTCGGGGATGACGTTGCGGCGAAGGGCGAAAAACCGGATCCACAGCTCCTTTGTGGGCCATAATCCGGCGTAGCCCTCAATCGTAGAAGCGAAAGCCGAGAGGGAAGTAATGGCGTTGGCCGGAAGATGGTGCGGCTGGAGATGGTAGGTGCTGAGCCAATCGTGGAAGAAGTCACTCACCGGGAGTCCGAAGCCCCGCTGAAAATGAGAAAGGAACACAACGAACTCCCCGGGGTTGGGCGAAGGAGCTAGCTCGGTGGAGGCGAGGCGGGCGGCGACGCCGGCAGGAAGGCGTCTGGTCCGGTAGAGCCAATCCAGATCGTCCTGGCAGACCCAGGAGCCGGCCCATGCGCCGCGGTCCCCAGCGGCGGTGTCCTCCTCCATGTCTTGCTCAGCAATGGCGAGCTCTTCTTGAGTCATCTGCTCCTCGAAGCCCTCTCTGGCGCTGGAGGCGGCGGGGGACAGCGGCTTGGATTGGCGAGGACCTGTAGTGGGAGATTGAGGTCGCAGTGATGGAGACGAACAGGTGAAACGGAGAAGTGCGGCGGCGACGCTGTTTTTTGGCAGTACTGGCGGCGGCGCAGTCGCGAGGAAGACGAAGGAGAGTAGCAGCAGGCAGAGGCGTGCGGAGGGGAAAAATCCTAAGGAACGCACGCCTCCGCTATTTAACCCCCACGTAAGCAGTGAGTGGGATCGCACCCTGTGGATCGACCACACGTTGTGGCCGTGTATTCCCTGACCGAACCAATTAGTAAGGAGCCACACGGAAGGCCTCAGGGCGGAAAGAATCCTGGGACGTGACGCACTGATGCGGTAAACTAGGGGGCAGGCGTGACGTGACCCGCGCACAGTGATGACTGACGGTTACTGCGGCGATTACTGTACCATCCCTTAAAATAAGACAACACAATGATTACCGTTCACATGGGTTAGCGTATCAGAGAAGGAAGCAAGACTCGAATGGAACTGTGGTAACCCGGCCGGCAAGTGAAAACTTGAAAAGTGTGAAGGGAACGTAAATCCATACAAACCGAGGTAAAGAGGTAACTCGGCAATAATGACCGGGCCACAAGATTGAACCTGGTGTGGCCTTAGCGGCCAAGGCAACAAAGACCGCACCAGCTTCGGGGACTAATGTTGGGGGGATACCCCCGGGTAGGGTCACGCTGGGGTATAAAGGCCGAGTGAGCCGAGGTTCGGCAAGGTCAAAGCAGATGCTGGCCGGGTCATCTCAAGGCAGGCCGAGTCACGGGGTAATCCAGACCTGGGGGCGTTCGCCTAACTAGGTCTCATCCGACTTAAGCGGTAAGTCGGAAGTGTATGTCTAACCTGTATGCAGGAAAAGGGTGTGGCTGGATGAACCATCATCCGGGTTGCAGTAACCTTCTAGGAGAAGGAAGGAATCTCGCTGGTCAAAAGGAGCCCCGGTACGCGCTGCCTGAGCGAAGCGAGCAAGGACTGGACCACCAGGGCGTGGCCGACAAGCGTGACGACGCCCATGTCAGATGACGAGCTAAAGCGTGGCTGACGAGGGGCGGGGCGTGGCTCACGTAGCTAAAGCATAGCTGACGAGGGGGGAAAAGCACCCCGGTCGGTTTGCCACTTTGGGAGGAGGCATATTCTTAGGAATATGCCTCCACGTATGCCCTAGGCAGGAGCCGAGCCTCCTCTATAAAAGGGGGGCCAGGGCTTCTGTAAGGCGGGCGGGATTTGATTCTCTGGACAGTTCTGTTAAGGTCTAGGGTTTTGAGCTGAGGTCGTTGGGTGAGAGTTAGAGAGCTTCTTCTTCCTCCTCTCACCAATACAGCTCTATGAGCACTTGTAACCTTGGAAGAAAATCAATATGAGTCTTGGTGTGGAGAATCACTTCGCTATCCCTCCCTGGATTCCCCTAGCGCATATTAGTCCCCATCATCTGCCTATACATGGCATCTGCCGCGACACCACCACGACAACCCTCCTTCCCAAATTAGGGCACGCATTAGTTTTTTTCAAAGTCAAACATAATATACTTTGACTAAATATCTAGAAAATAATATGGACATCTACGACACCAACTCAATGTTATCAGAATCATCATGAACCATGTTTTCATATTATGCGTTTGACATTATGTAACTTAGTATGTTTGTACATATAGTTTGTCAAACTTTATAAATATTGACTTTGACAAAACCTAGTATGCTTTTTAATTTGGAAATGAGGGAGTATCTAAGTACTAAAATGCATCGAAATACATGCGTATCTAGGCAAAGCCAAGTCTTACTACTATTTTAGGATGGATGGATTAATTATTTATGAGTATTCAATTTTTCACAATTGTTTTACTGCTATAGCACATGCCCACAAAAAGGGCATGCACCAATGCATAATAATCACACGACCATGCGATGGCGATCTACCTCGTACTAGTAGTACTGGATTACCCTACGTGCGGAGGCGCACTAGTGGAGCACATGCTCGTGCCGTCCCTAAGTAGTACTAATAGTATACGAAAATAGGAGTACAAAAATAGATAGATCTTGTTGCTCATCGTACTATTTTTTTCCCTATAAGGCAACCCGGACGTGACTACTACAGTACTATATTGGCATAACTTCTGTTTTTGGCGCTATAAGATGAATGTAGAACTCTCTATGTAACATTATTGTACTAGCACTTCTCGTAGTACGTACTACATGGTAGTAGTAGTACTACTATACTCCGTAGTTTTTTGGACGCGCAGTAAAGTAACAGTAAGTCTGTTTGGTCAAGTTGCATGCAACGAGCATTGGTTTGACATGACAATTCAGGTTTTTAGATATCCAAATTTCTACTCCAACTCGATGCCACAAGACATGAAGCAGCTAGTACTCTATCCTCCAGCTGTCGCCCAGATCAAAATGAAAAAGCAAAAGATTGCGTATCTTTGAAATTGCCATGGCCATTTATTACCTGCAGAGATTTATTTTGTATCCTTCAAGGAACCTGCAAATACTGATACATACTAGTACTAGTAATAACGTGCTACGATTGGGCCCTACAGCTAGTACTAGACATAGACTCTAGTAGCTACTCTCGTCACACTGAATTGTCCAAGAGGTGAAGTTACTTTTTTTTCTCCAAGAGGTGGTGTTCCTTTTTTTCTCCAAGAGGTGGAATTCCTTTTTTTCCTGAGAGAGGAAACATTTTATTATTCCTTCTTTTATTCAAAGAAAATTCAAACGGGATTTGTGAAGGATTTTGTCCCTTAGAAAATAATCCTACGTTGTTTTCTTGATTCATAGGATTCCAATATGTAGGAATTATGTCATATTTGGAACGCAGGATAGGAAAAATATAGGAATAGGAAAAACAAGGGAATTGATATTCCTTCAAAGTATTCCTTTGCCCTCTATTTTTTAGGAAAATTTCCATCCACTCCAACCTCATGGTATAATTGTTTTGCTTTCCCTGTGATTCAAACTCATACTTGATCCAAATTCCTGTAGTTTCCTCTTTCTATGTTTTGAGAATCCTGCAAATCAAACGAGCCCGAGAGATGGTCTTACTTTTTTGTCTTTGATCATTTCTTGTTTGAACATATGGTCATAGAGCTTCCTCGAAACACGAGGAGGGGTGAAATTGCACAAACCTCCAACAATTGGATTCAAAATTGTAGGGAACTCCAGATAATCAGGATAGTACAAATCAGGATAGTCTTTATCTAAAAAAGATAATCAAGATAGTATAGTTGTAAGAAACTACTATAATTACTTTTGGGTACAAATGCTGCACATAGCACAGTTTTTTTGATTAGCCCTCCTAACACTATTTCTTACATACCCGGGCTCAATAGTTGGAGCTCCGCAACTACGGCTCTAATTGTTGTAGGTTTGTGGAACTAGCCTCAATTGAAGCCTCACCCCCACTCGCCCACCTTCTACAGTACTAGTAGTACTACTACACACCATCATCCTTTGTCTTCTCCATCTCACCCCGGCCACCAGCTCCCGCCAATGATCTTCCCTCCCTCCCCCAACCCCACCCCAAAGAAAGCCCCCAAAACACCATCTGCAACCTCCTTCCATGGTGAGATCAAGCAAGGTCAGTAAATATCCTAAGCAGTTTCAGAAGGTGTTCACAGAAGGCCCCCTTCAAGTACTCATCAACCATTGCGACGCCACCACCACCGCGAGCCTCATCGGTTCGTCCAAACATATTCTTCAATCAGCAAAGGAGAGCGGAACTACGCCTTCTTATCATCCATTTGGCATCCCATGTGTTCTTCATTCTCACCCGATGGTGAGACCATGGGAATCCAAAGACTGCTTCAAAGTGGTGGGTAGCCCGTGCAAGCTGACACCGCTGGACAAGTTCTCCTCCGATGCTGTGATGCCAAATGGTTTTTATGAGCAGCGAGCAGGTGGCAATGGAGATTAGATCGTAACAATTGGGCCCGATTTCAGGTGGGACCTTGTTAACATGTACACTCGTTGCAAGATTGTTATTCTGCAAGTGTCAAGGTTTGAACCGACCGAAGGTTCTGCACTTACATTCCAGGATGATGCTGATGAAGGTCGATGTACTAAACTGCAGAAGATAGTCATTTGCCAAGTTCTGACAGCTGCTAGGGGATACAAAGATTTCTCTCTTGTCACCATTTTAGAATTCAAGATTGTTGTCCTTAACGGGAATGATAGTCATGGATGGTAAGTTTGTGTGAACGATTTCCAGGGCTACTTCAGATATTGTGATGCTATTATCCAACACGATCGTGTGTTCGCCGTGACCGAGAACTACTATGTTTATGCATGGAAGCCTTTGGAACTTGGTAAATTCTCCTCCCTATGTATTTTATTAGCTTTATTCCTGAATCGATGTAAGCTATTTTTTCTGAACTTTCATTGGTTCGTAGGAATTCCATAAAACTTATAGTTTCTTTGATTCAAAGGAAACCCTAGGAATTTCAGAAGAATGCAACCTTTAGGAAGTTTTCTTACATATAAGTAGTTTGTTTCATATATTCTGCTGATAGTATTGCTTCGTCTCCTCCCATGGAAAATATGGTATCTACTAGTAGTACTTATGTGAGACTCACATATTATTCCTGAATAGATGTAAGATATTTTTCAGAACTTTTGTTGGTTACTACGAATTTCAAAGTAATTTTAGCCTCTTTGTTTCGTACTAATTCCCTAGGAATTTCATAGGAATGCAATAATTACTAAGTTTTCTAACATATAAGTAATTTTATTCATAGGATTGAGTTCTATTGATAGTATTGCCTTGTCGCCTTGTACTAGAACATCCATGGAAAATATGATATCTACTAGTAGTACTTACATGATACTCCAATAGTAGACATATGACATATCATCACTATATAAAATTATAATACTAGGTAAAGCTCAAAAAATTAGAAATTTGATCGACATCTATAAATTATGGGTGCATATTTAGTTCTTGTATTTTGTATCATGTAGAAGTCAACATTTATTAGGTACTAGTACTTGTGAATTTTTTTAACATGGTCTTGAGAAATGAAGGAGAAGATTCTAGAATGATGGAGAAGTGTGTTTTGAGTATTGTGCATAGTGTTCATTGTGCTAAAGACTATCAATAGAATCTTCAACTAGATGCTAGAATGGAAAAGAAGATCCAATGGCTGGCAATGTTGGGATTTGCAAGTCCTGATCCAATAGTCAATACTCAAAGTTATTCGTACACTATATAGTGGTAAGATAAGATAAGATAAGATATTAAACCTCCTAGAAATAATCCTTGTTGGTTTTCCTTTGGTATATAACACACCAAAATCTTGTAGGATCGAACCTTGCTTTTTTTCTCTATGAACTTTACATTGCAAGATCCTATAGGATTATTTCCTATTTCATTTGATTCTATGAATTAAATCGTGTCTGTAGGAGAATTTCCATAGCATATCCCCATTTCGAAAAGAAGGAGAATTTCCATAGCATCTCCCTAGGTTGGAATTTTTTTACTCAATCAAACATCTTAAGTATAATCAAGATTTTTGAAAATAGTACTATATCTGAACTTCTACAATGTCAGATCAATATCAGTATTATTTATATGTTACATTTCCTTTCCCTTTGAAGGTCCTTACCTTATCCCGTCGCCACGCGATGTGCTTTACCTGACACATGGGCTTGCTGAGGACGATGAGGAGGATGATCCTGGTAGGTGATGGTTAGCAAGATCTACCCGTGGTTCAAGACTTCTTCTGGTCTATACATATGGTGTCTCAGGTAATGTAATTGCTGATGATAGTAGTGTTGTTCACTATGGTCACACCATTCGCACCTATCCTTCTAGGTTTGAGTGCATGGTTTTCTCAATGGACACAAGCTAGTTAACTGTAGCTAACCAATGGAAAAAGGGTGTTACTGACCTTGGATCATATTCTCCTTTCCTTGGCGTGAACTATCCGATTAACATTGCAGTAGGCGATGTAAATGATCCGCCGGGACATCTGACGAGAAGGAACTATGTTTACACATCACACCAAGAAATTTGCTACGAGTACAGGCTGTGTCCTGAAATTTGCCACTTTGCTGACTCGTGTAATAACAAGCTCGTTGGGGAACCCCAAGAGGAAAGTATGATGAGCACATTAGTAAGTTTCCCGCAGTTATGAAACCAAGGTTATCAATCCAGTAGGAGCAAGGAAACACCTCAAAGGTATTGCTAGCTAGACTTTGGCAGGGCGCACTACCGGTGTCAGCAGCAACGTGAAGACCTGCACAACACAACCACATAACACTGTCCCCAACTTACAATGAGGTTGTCAATCTCACCAGTTTTGCTGAAAACAAAGGATTAAATGTATCGAGTGGAAGAAAGTAATAGTTTGCAGAAAGTAAACACAAAGCAGTAAATAGTTGATTGTAGATTTGTTGGGGGGATACCCCCGGGCAGGGTCACGCTAGAGTATAAAGGCTTAGTTAGCCGAGGTACGGCAAGGTCAAAGCAAGTGCTGGCCGAGTCACCTCAAGGTAGGCCGAATCACAGAGTAACCCGGACCAGGGGACATCCACCTAACTAGGTCTCAACCGACTTATGCCGTATGTCGGTAAGATGTATCTAACTTGTATGCAGGAACAGGGGTGGCCGGATCAACTAGGTACAATCGGGTTATATCAAGCTTGTAAGAGAAGGAAGGTATCTCGCTGGTCAAAGGTGACCACTATACGCAGAGCGTGAGCAAAGTGGACAAAGGCCAGGACCACCGAGGCGTGTCTGACAAAGGTGACGATGCCTATGTCGGATGACGCGGGCGCCGCAGAGGCTTACGTAGCCTCTGCATGGATGACGCTGGGCTAAAGTGACCCGGTCGGCTTACTATTTTGGGAAGAGGCATATTCCTTGGAATATTCCTCCACGTATGCCCTAATTGGAGACCTAGCCACTCCTATATAAGGAGGGCTAGGGCCTCTGTAGAAAGGGTTGATCTCGAGTGGGTTGGTTTTTTTGGTTGTCTCCGAGAGAGCTGTGTTTTACTAGTGGTGAGAGTAAGAGAGTTCTTCTTCCTCCTCTCCCCAATACAGCTCAAGGAGCACTTGTAAACCTTGGAAGTGAATCAAATACAAAGCGACTGTGGGTGGAATCACCACACTATCCCTCCATGGATTCCCCTAGTGCATTTAGTCCCCACCTTTAGCCTATCCATGGCATCTGCCGTGACACCACCACGACAGTTGGCACCCACGGTGGGGCTAGAAGCGCAAGCAGGGGTGAAGATCCGGACGGGAAATTTCATAGGTACCGGCGAACGCATCGTCTCTGGGCTCGTTCAGCGCTTCGGAGCGCTGGATTTCGTCAGCGACAACGCTGGCTGCTTCGGCAAGCGTCCTCTCCCACACAACGGCCTCTTCGTCAAGCTCGGCGCGCACAAGATCTACGTTGCTATTGATGTGTCGTGCGTTCATCCGCGGCACGTCGTCGAAGGAGACGAGCCACCCCTTAGTGCGGCTCGCGGGGCGCGTATCACTCGCTCCCCGGACCACGTTGAGGTAATGATGACCGCGCCTGGCGCTGGCGCAAGCAAGGATCCGGCACTAGATCCGGAGGTAACACCTAAGGCACCGAGGAAAAGCAGAGGTCCTCTGCTAGAGAGGCCTGAGAATGTTCTGCAGCAAGCGATGGATAGCTTGGCAAACCCGGTAGCAGCCGCAGTAGATCCAGCTCAGGAACAGGCTGAGCAAGAGGAGACTAGGCAGAAAATACTAGACGGTGCGAAAAATATAGACGCGGCTCAGCAGTCGTTGAACATGACGCTGCGTGAGTACGCCAAGGCAAATAACGTAGATGTTGTAAAACTGAAGGGGAGAAATCTCATGAGTGAAATGAACAGAGAGGGTGATACTAGGATTGAGGAGTCAGAGAACTGTTTGTCCGTGGGGCTACCAAAGTATAGTACCCTGGCAAAAAACCTCAGGGCAGCAGATGCAGCTGCATCCAAGTTAGAAGGTCTAACGGGTGAAGCCCGTCAAAGACAGCAGGATATAATTAATTAGTTGGTTCGGATCGCAAACAGGCAAAACGAGGAATTGCTCAGGGCTAACCCGGAGAGAGCTGGGGCCTCCAAGATCGTTCATTAGTCGGTGGGTAACCCAGAGAAATCCACTGGAGCCGCATCGTCTCCTCATGGTGGTCCTAGGAGAGAAGAGGTTGTAACTTCGGCCTGGAGGAATAAGCAGATAGTCCCATATGACCCGGCAAGGGCAGGGAAAGGAAAAAAAGTGCAGAGAAATGAGGATCGAAGGAGTGTGATCCAAGGTGAAGCTGGCCGAGGTAAACGCGACCAAGGCAATTCTGGTCAAGGGAATGCTATAAACGGCAATGCCGGACAACATAATTCGGTAGGTGCAGGTCAACCGCAGCAGCGGAATATTCCATGGCAAGAGCACAGCGCCGGCCAAGGTATGCAACAGAGGGCAGCTCCACAGGAGCAAGATAGATACAATGATGGTGATTTGGAGATGGTGAACGCTGGCTATCCCAGGCCGGACTATCATGTGATAGGGTCAAGATTGGGAGGCATGAACTTGATGCCTGATGACGCCAGGTTAAAACTGGATCGGCTGTATAGGTCGGAGCAAATTGAGTGTCAAGGTCCTCCGGGTCTAGCATGTTTTGGGCCCCGGATCATGAAGGAACGTCCGGAACCTAACTTCTAGTTACCTAGAGGCACAAAGACGTATGACGGCAGCACTAAGCCGGAGGATTGGTTGATTAACTATGCAACAACTGTGAAAATTGCCATAGGCAACTTGAGGTGGGCTGTGAGATATGTACCCCAGATGCTGGAGGGGCCTGCGAGGGTATGGCTAAACAACTTGCCACCCGGTAGTATTAACTGTTGGATCGATTTTGAGGAGATGTTCGTTAGCAATTTCTCAAGTACGTATCAGAGGCCCAACAGGCCACAGACTCTACCAATGTGCAGGCAGAGACCAAATGAGACAAACCGGGAATTCCTGACCCACTGGTGCACAGTGCGAAACTCATGTGATGGTGTGATTGAGTCACAGGCCATAGCCTGGTTTGCGCAAGGATGCAGATATGCAAGCATGCTATGGCAAAGGTTGCAAAGAGATATGCCAACCACCTTGGCAGAAACAATCCGAATTGCTGATTCATATGCCTTGGGTGATCCGACACAACCTAGGCTCACGTCAAACGAGTCAAGCGAGGAGTATTGTCAACGAGATAGGGCCGGGTCATCCTGGAGAAATGATTACCGAGGTAAAATAAGGGATGACAGACCGGATTATTGGTACAGTTCGCAACAAGTTGCAGCTGTGAATCAGGATCAACCCGGAGCAGGAAGCAGTCAACGTCAGAAAACTGGGGGACCGCAATGGACTCCAAGAAATGATGGCAAGAAAACTTGGACGCAAGAGCAGAAAAAACAGTGGCAAGAAAGGAAGGACCGTCCGAGGTATACCTATGAGGCAATGCTGGATCAGCCATGTAAATTTCGCACGCCAAATCCGAGTAACCCAGCGGGTCACACAACCAGGCAGTGTGAATGGATGCGAAAGATAGAACAAAGTAGTTCAGGGAATGCTCAGGCACCTCAGAATGATCAACCTCGGCAGGAGTTACCCCGGCAGTAAGTGCTCTCCGGAGCAAACACGCAACAGCTAATGTTGCCTCCCCCTCCGCCGAGGTATGACAACCATGTGAGAAGGGATGCAGTCCATCAGGTGGAGAACCAAAACCAACCGGATCAGAGGTACCCCGGAAATGAGGGGATGAATGAGTACAGAGAGCATCATCAAAGTTATTGTGTGTTCACTACGGAAAGACAGACATAAAGAGTTTGCAGCACCGACATATGGAGGTCAATGCAGTAATGCCGGCCGTGATGAGGTATATGCCTTGGTCAGATCAGGAGATTACCTAGAGCATCAAAGATCATCCAAAACTTATGCCAAGTCCTGGTTCGTATGCGCTAGTGTTGGATCCGACATTCATTGGGCCTAACAACAATATGAAGTTCTCAAAGGTGCTAATTGATAATGGCAGTAGCATCAACATCATGTAAGTGGACACGATGCGCAAGTTGGGTATCTCGGAGAACATGCTCCAAGCTACAAGGACAACCTTCCATGGCATTGTGTCAGGCGTTTCTTGTGAACCCATTGGCAAGGTCCGGGTTGACGTGTTGTTCGGTACGAGAGATAATTCCCGGACTGAGAATTTGGAATTCGAAGTCAATTTGGAAAGTGCGTATCACGCGTTGCTCGGTAGGCCTGCCCTGAACAAGTTCATGGCAAATTGGCACATTAGCTACCTGAAGATGAAGTTTCCCGGGCCAAACGGTGTAATCACCATAGCTGGGGATTTCCAGCATTCTATTGAGTGTGCTTCTGCCGGATCTAACCTGGCCGAGTCACTCGTGATCGCGCAGGAGAAGAGAAAGATCCAAGAAGTGGCGGCATTGGCTCAGTCCGCGTAGCAGTATATGCCGGCACTGAGTAACCCGCATGGTAGTGTCTCGTTCCAAGCAACAAAGGATACCAAGAAAGTGCCTGTTGATGACATGTTCCCTGAGCACACCCTAACAATTGGTGTCGGGCTAAATGACAAATAGGAAAGCGAGCTCGTCAATTCCTCCGTGAGAATCAAGATATTTTTGCTTGGTCCACACAAGACTTGCAAGGTGTTCTGAGGGAGTTGGCCGAGCACTCTTTGAATGTCAGACCCGGAGCAAAGCCGGTGAAGCAACCTCTCCGCCGCTTCTCTGAAGATAGGAGAAAGGTCATAGGAGATGAGATAGCTCGGTTGTTGGCTGCAGGATTTATCATGGAAGTGCTTTACCCGGATTGTCTATCTAATCGGTGCTTGTGGAGAAGAAGAAGGATGATCCGAACGTGGCAGTGGTTTGGCGTATGTGTATCGATTACACGAACCTGAATAAGGCATGTCCAAAAGATCCATTCCCACTGCCAAGGATAGACCAAGTCATAGATTCCACCGCTGGGTGTGAGTTATTGTCGTTCATTGATGCATATTCTGGTTTCCACCAGATACCTCTGAACCCAAGTGATCAAATAAAGACCGCGTTTATCACCCCGTATGGGGCTTATTGCTATCACACCATGCCTTTTGGTTTACGTAATGCAGGAGCAACGTACCAGAGATGTATGCAAAAATGTTTGCATGACCAAATTGGCCAACATGTGCAGGTGTATGTGGATGATGTTGTGATAAAGACCAAGGAAATAAAAACGCTCCTTGACGATATCAGGCAGACGTTCGCGAACCTGAGGAGGTTCCGAATGAAGCTTAATCCGGAGAAATGCACCTTCAGTGTCCCGGCAGGAAAATTACTTGGATTTCTTGTCTCCAGCCGAGGCATCGAAGTTAATCCAACTAAAATCCAGGCCATAGAGCGAATGCAACTGCCGAAATGTCTTATCGATGTCTAGAAGTTCACTGGTTGCCTGGCATCCTTAAGTCGGTTTGTATGTCGGTTGGGAGAAAAGGCACTGCCTCTCTATCAGCTCATGAAAAAGTCGGACAAGTTCATTTGGACGCCGCAGGCCAATGAAGCCTTTATCCAACTAAAGAAAATGTTAGCCACTGCGCCAGCGTTAGCCCCTCCACTATCAAAGGAGCCAATGTTGCTCTATATAGCCGCAACCAACCGAGTTGTAAGTGCAGTAATTGTGGTATAGCGCGATGAAGAGGGTAAGTCAGTGCGAAGGCCAGTGTATTATCTGAGCGAGGTATCAGCCTCAAAGCAAAACTATCCTCATTATCAAAAAGTGGAATATGGTGTGTATATGGCAGCTAAGAAGCTGAAGCACTATTTCGAAGAGCACCCCATCAAGGTAATATGTTAAGCCCCCATATCCGAGATAATGAGCAACAAGGATGCAAGTGGCAGGATTGCAAAGTGGGCAATTGAGCTAGCTCCTTATGCGCCACAATATGATAGAAGAGAAGCAATCAAATCTCAGGCTGTGGCGGACTTTTTTGTGGATTGGGCCAAGGTGCAATATGAGCCACCATTGCCAGATCCGAACTACCGGAGAATGCATTTTGGCAGGTCAAAAACAAAAACCGGGTTAGGTGTCGGAGTTGTGCTTACCTCGCCAAAGAAGGACCAGCTAAAATATGTGCTGCAGATCCACTTCACTGCATCGAACAATGTTGTAGAATATGAGGCACTTGTACATGGGCTCAAAGTGGCAAAAGAGATTGGAATACATCGGATCCAATGCTTCGGTGACTCGGATCTTGTAGTCCAGCAAGTCTCCGGACAATGGGATGCTTTGGATGCAAACATGGCATTATACAGATTTCATGTGCAGAAGATATCTAGTTACTTTGAGGGATGCGAATTTCACCATATACCCCGGGTGGAAAATGAGGCTGCCGACGTATTGTCGAAGCTTGGATCAACCTGACAAGCAATTCTACCGGGTGTAGCATTAGCGCATCTCAGAAAACCATCTATCAGGCCTTCCCGGGAGTCCGACTCATTTTTTATCCCGGCAAATCCGGAATTGGAAGCTGTGCCCATGGACATTGATGTGGGGAGTGGTTCGCGAAACTCGGGGACTGCCTTGGCAAACCCGGGGACTGCCTTGGCAAACCCGGGGACTGCACATCGTGATCTGGTTGAAGTTATGCCGGTGGATCATATGGAAATTGATGAGGATGTGTTCCCAGTGCGAGCTGTACCAGCTTGGGCACTGCCCATATTCCAATTCCTAAAAGATGGAACTTTACCAGCTGAGGAGGTGCTTTCCAGGCAAACTCAGAGGAGAGCAAAATCATACACGATCATCAATTCTGAGCTATACAAAAGGAGTGTGAGTAACGTCCTCCAGCGATGTGTTGACCCGGAGGAAGGACTTGACATCCTTCGAGATATACATCAAGGGGAATGTGGGCATCATGCCTCGTCTAGAGCCTTGGTACCAAAAGCTTTCCGCCATGGGTTTTACTGGCCAAGTGCTTTGGAACAAGCAGAAGATCTAGTAAGAAAATGCAATGGATGTCAGAGATATGCGACAAAGACGCATATGCCAATGTCGGAGCTCAAGACCACACCAATTACATGGCCATTTTCCGTATGGTGCTTGGATATGGTTGGCCCGTTTAAACCAGCAAGAGGGAACATGACCCATATCTTGGTCATGGTTGACAAATTTACGAAATGGATTGGAGTGAAGCCAATAAGAAAATGTGATGGAGCTACTGCCGTAACATTCCTCAAAGATATCATCTTGAGATATAGTTATCCTCACAGTATCATAACGGATAATGGCACAAATTTTGCTGAAGGAGCATTTGCACGTTTCTGCCGAGATAAGAAGATCCGGCTAGACGTTGCCTCGGTAGCCCGCCCTGCATCGAACGGACAAGTGGAAAGATCCAACGGATTAGTATTGTTCAGGATAAAACCCCGGCTCATTGAGCCGCTGCAAAGATCAGCGGGGTGCTAGATAGAAGAACTACCAACGGTACTGTGGAGTTTAAGAACAACTCCGAATCGATCAACAGGCTACACGCCATTTTTTCTAGTATATGGGGCAGAAGCTGTATTACCAGCCGACATAGAGCATGACTCGCCTAGGGTCACCCAATACACAGAAGCCGAAGTGCAAGAAGCCCGGCAAAATGATGTTGATCTGCTGGAAGAAGCGAGAGAATTGGCATAGTCCAGATCCGCCATATATCAGCAAAATCTCCGACGCTATCATAGCCGGAAAATAAGCCCCCAAGTTTTCCGAGAAGGCGATCTGGTACTCCGGTTGGTACAACGTACTGCTGGAGTGCATAAATTATCCCCCCCATGGGAAGGGCCATTCATTATGAGCAAAGCATTGCACAATGATTCTTATTATCTTATCGATGCAAAACCATAGGAGAAGAACAAGGCGGACAGGTCCGGCGAGGAATCCAAACGTCCATGGAATGTAGCTCTACTTCGTCCTTTCTACACTTAGCAGAGAAGTGTATGTATCCGAGTCTCTCATATGTTGGTATGTATGCCAGCAATGAGCTTATCAATGAAATCTTGGCACCTCGAGCAGTAACTCGGGGACTGCCTTAATAATATTGGTTGTCTTCCTTATCTTCTATTTTATATGTCAGCTGGCGTAAGTTGCTTCTACTTAAGCCGGATTAGTAATGTGCGAGCACCCAAAACCTAACTCTTTGACTTGCTGTTGTCCAACAAGATTTGGCTTCATGGCAAGCAAGAGAACAAGTTTGGAATTGCGTAGCACATGAAAAACAACTAAGGAAAGAAACTTAATCGAGCCGGCGTTTGTTTTTTGGACTAACCTTGTGCTTACTTTAAATTTATTACGCTGAATTACTTTGAGCTAATCCTATAGTTTCCAAGTATTGTTAAGTCAATTTTTGAAACTCGGACTCGTAAGTAATAAAACCGAATCAAGGTAGACAGGAGCCAAGCCAAGAAATTGGAGGAACAAGAAAATGAAACTCGGGGACTACACCCAATTTAATCCGGCACATAAACTTAGTAGCAGAATATCACTTAAGTGCTTAATACAATTGCACCCGGCATACCGGGGATCTGATAAAATTTAAAAGTTTTTCGCTCAAGGAGCAGCAGGAGGAGGTAATTTGGTGCCAGCGGGTGCAGCCCTAGCTTTGGCTTCAGCGTCATCTTCGTCTTCGTCAACGTCCGAAGCCTCGTCCTCTTCATCTCCACCCGAACCATCTTCGGCATTTTTATCGTCGGCGGCATCTAGAAAGCTTGGTCCCTCGTTCCATTGATGAATGGGGCATATTGGATGAAGCCATGGGCACAAGCCTTGCGCCGAGCGACCCAATCTGGGTCAGTGGACGACCTTGATCCGGTGCGCATGCGCTCAAGGAGTTTGAGGTCAATCTTCTCATACCACGTAAGCACGTAGTGGAGAACGATCTCAGCTCCGGCGCGTCCAGCAGATTCCCTCCAAAGGTCGAGCTGGATCTCGCAGTCCATTAACTTGTCGACGAGAGCTGCGGTCCCCTCCGGAGTATCTTCATCAGGCCAAAATGCGTTGAAGATCCGGATTGCCACGTCAAGGATATCCTTGCCATAATTCTTCACAATTTCCACGCGAGAGGACAGGCTGACCAGCAGGTCCTCCATGTCATAAGGAATTTCACCGGCGTCAGGAGCAATGGGGGTACCCCTCTCCTGGCGGAACTTGGCAACAACAGTGGTTGCAATGGCATTGCCCTCTGGAAATTTTCCTGAGAACAAGACAAGTGAAGCAAGTAAGGAAAAGTCATGTGAAGCAACCCGGAGAAGTTAATGCTGGATGAAGGAAAAGAACTTACGAGAAATGTGGCTATGGATCCGGGTCAACTCCTTGGTATAGTCATCACGCCTTTTCCGAAGTTGCACAATTTCAGCGTTCGCCGACTCAAGCTTGACGCCAGACTCCTTGAGAAGTTCTTGGTCCTTAGCGATCTAAAGGTTGAGGCGCTCTCTTTCTTCAGTAAACTCTTGGCTTGCCTTCTCCAGTTCGGATTTGTGCTGCGCCTTGAGCTTCTTCATATCTGCCTTAAGCTGGGCAATCTCTTCGTCTTTGGTCTGGAGGAGGACAAGGTCGTCGTCTTTCTTCTTGAGTTTAGCTTGGTGCTGCCCTGCTTGTTCGAGAAAATGCACCATCATACCAGGCACGGGCACACTATCTTCAAGAGAAGCTGAAATAGTTTGTTGACCCGGCAAAGCCGAGGTATGAATATTTGCCGAGCCAAGGAGAAAAGGAGATAGAAAGCATAGCAAGGTTGAGCAAGATTAACTTACCCTTTATCTAGTCTAATTTTTCCCTCATGAGGATATTCTCAGCCTCCACACTAGCTACAAAATCCGTATGAGGGATTAGTTCGGCGGAAAAAGACGAAGAGAAATGGAAAAATGCAAAGAAGAAAACGTACCCCTTTTATCATGTTCGGCGAGAAGTGCAGTATGTTTTGCACGCAACATCTTGTGAGTATCCAAGAGACCCTGAAACTCAGCGCTCCGGTGGTTGGTGGTCACCTGAAAAAAGTACAAAAAGATAGCTTAGTCTCGTGCATATTCGAAGTGTACAAAATCCAGGCCAAGTGGAACTTAACTCGGCTCTAGGTGTGTGCATATTCGAAGTGTACAAAATCCGGGCCAAGTGGAACTTAACCGGGCTCTAGGTGTGTGCATATTCGAGTGTACAAAATCTGGGCCAAGTGGAACTTAACCCGGCTCTAGGTGTGTGCATATTCGAAGTGTACAAAATTCGGGCCAAGTTGAACTTAACCCGGCTCTAGGTGTGTGCATATTCGAAGTGTACAAAATCCGGGCCAAGTGGAACTTAACCCGGCTCTAGGTGTGTGCATATTCGAAGTGTACAAGATCCGGGCCAAGTGGAACTTAACCCGGCTCTAGGTGTGTGTATATTCGAAGTGTACAAGATCCGGGCCAAGTGGAACTTTACCCGGCTCTAGGTGTGTGCATATTCGAAGTGTACAAGATCCGAGCCAAGTGGAACTTAACCCGGCTCTAGGTGTGTGCATATTCGAAGTGTACAAGATCCGGGCCAAGTGGAACTTAACCCGGCTCTAGGTGTGTGCATATTCGAAGTTATGAAGGAGCTACGTTAATTCTCTAAGGAGCATCCGGCCGAGTAACGAATTACTCCCGCGGAGGCTCGGGGACTAATGGTTATGTCACCAATATCTTCTGCATGCTAAGGAAAAGGCGAAATAACACACCTCCATCATCCGACCAGCAAGGTTAATTGCCTTGGCAGCGGTATTCATCTGGGCAACAAAATCGGCGGGACCAAACTTCTCCGGGAGATCGTCATTGTGGACGAACTCCGCCTTGTTCCAGTTGTTCACAAACTCGATCAAGGTCGGAGGATATCCTTCGCTGCTGAGCATGTGGGGTGCAACTAGACCCTTAGCATGAGCTTCCCTCCTCTCAACCTAGGCAAGGGCCGGACTGGTGTGCAAAACAAGTTGCGTATCAGCTGTTCGGCAGGGGCGTCCTTCGGCGGTGGAGTCTTTTTTGTGAGCATGGACGCAAGTGTGCGCTGTCCAATCTCGATGGACGCTGCCCTGGTGGCGTCAAGAGCCTTTTTGCCCTTAGGCTGTTGCTGAGAAATTGAAGTTGCTGCAGCAGATTTGCCCTTGGGAGCTGCCTTACTGCTTCCCTTGCTGCTGGTGCCTTCTCGCCGAGGTTTGGAAGACTCGGACAAGGCGGAGGGGCTTGGTGATGCTGTTGGTGCTTGTGTTGTTACTGCTGGTGCAGAAGCTGATGCTGCTACAGATTTCCGTTTCGGCGGGGGTGCTGAAGGAACCTCAGTGGTAGCTGGTTGTGGCTGTGCTGAAGAAGGAGCAGCTGTAGCCTCGGCATAACCACTTCCCCCTGTTTCGAGGTTGCCCTCCTCTTGACGAGGTGGGCTAGAACCCGGAGCAGCCGCCGAGCCCTCCTAGATGGGGCTCAACGGGCGTGAATCGTCGCCACGAGGGGGAGACGGGCTGTGTCGGAGTGGAGACGCAATGCCGGATCCACTCTGCGGGACCTCCACCGCGGCCCTGCCGAATCAAATCATAAATGATGAGAAACTACCACAAAGGAAGAACAGATAAATAGCAAAGGGAGAAGAGGCTTACTCATCCGAGGTCAAAGGCTCTTTGGGCTTCCGAGCCCTCCGGGCTGTGGCCTTGGTTGCAGGCTTGGTGGCAATTTTGTCCCCGGACTTCTTTCGCCTTTTAGCTGGCTGAGAAGGTCCGGAGGAAGAAGTGGATGCAGCTCCCCTCTTCTTCTTCGTCGCGACCAGAACAGGATCACCCACGTCAAGGGGAGGATCTTCATGGATCTACCCACCGGGGTTAGCTGATGCCGGAAAAGCATAAGAAAGAGGGACAGCGCCAAATGCCTCCATCACCTCAATGTCCGAATCATCTTCATCGTCGGGCCAATCTCTAATGGAAGAGAGTTTACTGGTGGGTCGCTTGGTCGCATCTGCCATCGGTAGGAACATCTCCTGATCCGGTTCCTCCTCGTCCGAGGTATCGCAATCGGGCGCCCATTTGAGAGAAGGCTTGGTGCCATCCTCGATGTTTTGCTGAGGAAACATCTAAGGGAAAGAAAAGGCAACGAGATTAAACATACAACAAAGACCGACATATGATTTAATTCGGAAAGAGTTTGGGGCACGAGACTTACCGTAGGAGGAAGCCTATCTCGGCAAAAGTGTTCAGTCCCCCACGTCCACTCAGAAGAGAAGTCCTTGTGGTGGTGAAGAGGGCCTTGACCCGGCGGTAGATCTCGGTGTTGCTTAACTCAAACGAGGAGGTCTGATTGGGATCACGGCCCCAGCTCATGTGAGAGAGTTTGTGTGTGCGTTTCTAGAGAGGGGAGATCCGGTTGCGAACAAAAGTGATCACTGCGTCTTCATTGCGCAATCCCTGATCTTTCAGCTCTTAGAACCTCTTGTTGACTTGGTTCGCTAGGACAGTGGGCTTCTTGGGGACCTTGTCCCATAAATCGGGTTAGGAGGACCCGGAGCGTAGGGGTGCAGCCGGATCAAATCCTCGGATGTGCTGTTCCGGACATAGAAGAAGGTCCAGGCCCATCCCTTGCAAGAGTCAAGCCCCATGACTCAGGGGAAGATGAACTACGTGAGTTGTTTGTCCTCCGGATCAAGTTGTATGTTCGGAATCACGTTCCAGCGAAGGCCAAAGAACCGGATCTAGAGCTCCTTCATGGGCCATACTCTGGCGTAGCCCTCGATGGTGGAAGCGAAGGCAGAGAGAGACGTGATGGCGTTAGCTGAAAGATGGTGCGGCTGAAGCTCATACGTATTGAGCCAGTCATGGAAAAAATCACTAACTGGGAGACCAAACCCGCGTTGGAAGTGGGATAGAAACACCACATACTCACCCGGATTGGGTGAGGGGGCAAGCTCGGCAGCAGCGAGGCGTGCGATGATGCCCTCCGGGATGCGCCTGGTGTGGTACAGCCAATCCAGGTCATCCTGGCAAACCCAAGATCCAGCCCACGCGCCACGGTCGGCATTCGCCGTTTCTTCCTCCATTTCCTGCTCTGCGACGGTGAGCTCCTCCTCGGTCATCTCGAGATCACTATCCTCACTAGCACTAGTAGCGGTGGGAGGCAGTGGCCTAGACTGGCGAGGACCCGTGGCGGAGGAGAGGCGCGGAGGTGGCGGCAACGCTGGTGCGCGTGGATGTAGTACGGCAGCGGCGCTGCTACTCAGATGCGGTGGCGGCGGCGCTGTCGCTGGAGAAGAAGAGGAAGAAGCAGAGGCAGAGGGGCGCGGAAGTGGGGAAAGGACCCAAGGGGCGCGCCCCTCCCCTGTTTAACCACTCCCTTAAGGGGTAGTGGGATCGCGTTCTGCGGGCGGGCCACACGGTGTGGCCGTGTATGACCCGGATCAACCAATCAGTGACGAGCCATAGGAAGAGCCACAGGGCGCAACGGATCCCACGACGTGACGTTATGATACGGTTAACGAGGAGGCAGGCACGACGTGACGTGCGCTACAGTAACTTCTAACAATAACTGCGGCGGTTACTGTTGCAGGCCCTTAAAATGAGGCAAAGTAATGATTAGCATCCACGTGGGGAAGCGTACGAGAGAAGGAAGAATGACCCGGATGAGTATGAGGTGACCCGGCCACCAAGTAAAAACTTGGAATGTGCCAAGGGAAAATGAACCTATGGAATCCGGATTATGAGGTAACTAGGAGAAGGAGCAAGAAGCTCGGTGAAATTGAACTTGCTGTGGCCTTAGCGGCTAAAGCAGTTACGACCGCACTAGCTTCGGGGACTAATGTTGGGGGGATACCCCCGGGTAGGGTCACGCCAGAGTATAAAGGCTTAGTTAGCCGATGTATGGAAAGGTCAAAGCAAGTGCTGGCCGTGTCACCTCAAGGCAGGCCGAATCATGGAGTAACCCGGACCAGGGGACGTCCACCTAACTAGGTCTCAACTGACTTATGCCGTATGTCGGTAAGATGTATCTAACTTATATGCAGGAACAGGGGTGGCCGGATCAACTAGGTACGATCCGGGTTATATCAAGCTTGTAAGAGAAGGAAGGTATCTCGATGGTCAAAGGTGACCACTATACGCAAAGCGTGAGCGAATCGGACAGAGGCCAGGATCACTGAGGCATGGCCGACAAAGGTGACGATGCCTATGTCGGATGACGCGGGCGCCGCAGAGGCTTACGTAGCCTCTCCATGGATGACGCTGGGCTAAAGTGACCCGGTCGGCTTACTATTTTGGGAAGAGGCATATTCCTTGGAATATGCCTCCACGTATGCCCTAATTGGAGACCTAGCCACTCCTATATAAGGAGGGCTAGGGCCTCTGTAGAAAGGGTTGATCTCGAGTGGGTTGGTTTTTCTAGTTGTCTCCGAGAGAGTTGTGTTTTACTAGCGGTGAGAGTAAGAGAGTTCTTCTTCCTCCTCTCCCCAATACAGCTCAAGGAGCACTTGTAAACCTTGGAAGTGAATCAAATACAAAGCGATTGTGTGTGGAATCACCACACTATTCCTCCCTGGATTCCCCTAGTGCATTTAGTCCCCACCTTTAGCCTATCCATGGCATGTGCCGTGACACCACCCTGACAAGATTGATGGTAAAAGAAAGGACCGGGGTCCATAGTTCACTAGAGGTGGCTCTCCTTAAGATAGATAACATGTTGGGTGAACAAATTACAATGGGGCAATTGACAAACATCGAGAAAGCAATACATGCATATACTAATCATCTTGACTCCTTTGAGATTCGATTGGGCATTACAACATTATACATAGACCGTCATCCAACTGCATCTATGACTAATAATCCACCTTCAGGTTATCATCCGAACCCCCTCCAGTATTAAGTTGCAAGCAACAGATTATTGCGTTACGAATTGCGTGTAAAGTAAACAATACGATTGTTCTACAAACAAAGGATTGTTGTTTTCTCCCTAGTAGCAACAGCACATCTAGTACCTTAGAGATTTCTGTCACTTCCCCAGATTACCAGAGGCATGAACCCACTATCGAGCATAAATACTAACTCTTGGAGTTGCTAGCATCTACTTGGCCAAGATAGCTACTAACAACGGAAAGCATGCAAGATCACAAATAACAAATACATGATAGAATCAATAATCAATCTGAAATAGCATCTCAATATCCATCGGATCCCCGCAAACCCAACATGCAGAATTACAAATAGATGATCTTGATCATGAACGGAGCTCACAAGATCTAAATATGATATCACAAAGGAGGAGAACCAGCCATCTAGCTACTACATGGACCCATAGTCCAGAGATGAACTACTCACGCATCACACCGGAGGCTTGCATGATGATGAAGAAGGCCTCCAGGGTGAATTCCCCTCTCCGGCAGGGTGCCGGGAAGATCTTCAGATCCCTCCCGATCTAGGGACAGAGACGACGGTGGCTACACACTCTTTCGTGGAATTTTGATCGGATACTTAGGGTTTTGGTATCGGAGGCATCTTATAAGCGGAAGGAGAGGCCGAGGGGGTGCCTGGGCTGGCCACACCATCCCCTGGCGCGGGCCAAGCCTAGTCGCGCGGCCAGGTGGTGTGGCCGCCCTTTGGCCCTTCTCCAGCGGACATGCCAGGACTTCCTAACCATCTTCTTGTTTTATATGAATAGAAGCCTTATGTTTCATCTTTTCTTCTTTAATATTTATGAGAGCATCAGTAATGTGTTTTGTAAAGGCCATATTCATAGCACTAGCATTAGGACTTTTAGCAAGCTTTTGTAGGAACTTAATAACTTCAGAAATATTGCAACCATCAAGATCAAAATCATAATTATCATCTAAAGTAATAGAGCTATTACTAGCCTCAACACTAGTGGTAGTGATAGTAGAAATAGTAATGTTTCTAGCAATTTCATCTTCTCTTTCCCACTTAGCATGCAATTCAGCTAATAGTCTAACATTTTCATCAATTCTAACTTGTATGGAATTAGTGGCAGCAAAGGGATTATCATTAGTTTCAGGTTTAGCAGTCATTTTATTAATCAAAGAAGATTGTGCTTCACACAAAGATGATATATTTCTTTCAGCATTAGAAAGGTTCAATTGTAAACTAGGAATTTCCCTATTCGAACTCTCTAGTTGATGACTAATGTTCTTCAAAAGTCTAGATTGTTCCTCCATAGTTTTAGTAAATAATTTGATTTGTTCATATTGCATTTGCATGAAGTTTTTAGTGGCTCTTTCAACTTCTAAAATTCTTCCTTCACTAGGTGTTCCAGGTTTGCCATTATAACTATAAGTATTATTACGAGGGTAAGGCCTATAATTGTTATTACCATAAACATTGTTGCCAAAATTATTATTTCTTATAAATTTCACATCAACTTGCTCTTCTTGAGCAACCAAAGAAGCTAAAGGAACATTATTTGGATCAATATGGGCTTTCCCATTAACAAGCATAAACATAATAACATCAATTTTATCACTCAAGGAGGAGGTTTCTTCAATAGAATTTACCTTGTTACCTTGTGGAGCTCTTTCTGTATGCCATTCAGAATAGTTAACCATCATATTATCCAGAAGCTTTGTTGCAGCACCCAAAGTAATGGTCATAGAGGTACCTCCAGTAGCAGAATCCAATAGATTTCTTGAAGAATAGTTCAATCCTTTGAAGATGTCCTTGACTCCCCGGCAACGGCGCCAAAAAATCACTTGCTGACTCGTGTAATAACGAGCTCGTTGGGGAACCCCAAGAGGAAGGTATGATGAGCACATCAGTAAGTTTCCCTCAGTTATGAAACCAAGGTTATCTATCCAGTAGGAGTAAGGAAACACCTCAAAGGTGTTGCTAGCTGGACTTTGGCAGGGCGCACTACCGGTGTCAGCAGCAACATGAAGACCTGCACAACACAACCATAGAACTCTGTCCCCAACTTACGATGAGGTTGTCAATCTCACCGGTTTTGCTGAAAACAAAGAATTAAACGTATCGAGTGGAAGAAAGTAATAGTTTGCAGAAAGTAAACACAAAGCAGTAAACAGTTGATTGTAGATTGATGGTAAAAGAAAGGACCGGGGTCCATAGTTCACTAGTGGTGGCTCTCCTTAAGATAGATGACAAGTTGGGTGAACAAATTACAGCGGGGCAATTGACAAACATCGAGAAATCATACAAGCATATACTACTCATCTTGACTCCTTTGAGATTCGATTGGGCATTACAACATTATACATAGACTGCCATCCAACTGCATCTATGACTAATAATCCACCTTCAGGTTATCATCCGAACCCCCTCCAGTATTAAGTTGCAAGCAATGGATAATTGCATTAAGAATTGCGTGTAAATTAAACAATACGATTGTTCTATGAACAAAGGATTGTTGTTTTCTCCCTAGTAGCAACAACACATCTAGTACCTTAGAGATTTTTGTCACTTCCCCAAATTACTAGAGGCATGAACCCACTATTGAGCATAAATACTAACTCTTGGAGTTGCTAGCATCTACTTGGCCAATATAGCTACTAACAACGGAAAGCATGAAATATCACAAATAACAAAGACATGATAGAATCAATAATCAATCTGAAATAGCATCTCAATATCCATCGGATCCCCGCAAACACATCATGTAGGAATTACAAATAGATGATCTTGATCATGAACGGATCTCACAAGATCTAAACATGATAGCACAAAGGAGGAGAACCAGCCATCTAGATACTACATGGACCTGTAGTCCAGAGATGAACTACTCACGCATCACACCAGAGGCTTTCATGATGACGAAGAAGGCCTCCAGGGTGAATTCCCCTCTCCGGCAGGGTGCCGGGAAGAGCTTTAGATCCCTCCCAATCTAGGGATGGAGACGACGGCGGCTACAGAATGTTTCGTGGAATTTTGATCGGGTACTTAGGGTTTATGTATCGGAGGCAGTATATAGGCGAAAGAAGAGGCCGAGGGGGTGCCTTAGGCGGCCAGACCACCCCCTGGCACGGGCCAGACCTGGCTGCATGGCCAGGTGGTGTGGCCGAGCCCTAGCCCCTCTCTGTCTCGTATTCTGGCTCCTGGTGTCCCTTGGTGCAAAACTGACTTTGGCTTTTGTCCCGTGCAATTCCGAGAATATTCATTTTCTGACTTTCCTGGAACCAAAAACAGTAGAAATTAGGTAGCTGGCATTGTGGCTCTTGTTAATAGGTTAGTCCAAGAAATCATATGAAAAGTACTCCAAAGTGTGGACAAAACATAAGAAAGTAGATAAATCCAAGCATGGAACATCAAAAATTATGGATACGTTAGCAACGTATCACACTTCAGTCTGAATGGTGACACAACTATTGGTGTCCACACCAACACTCGTTGGATATGGTTGGAGACTCCGTTTTGGTTCATCCCAAGATTCTCAAACGCCTTGGAGTGGAATGAGCTTGTTCAAGGATAACTCATTTGGTCTCGGCCTTCTGTTGAACTCTTTCTTTTGGCTAGTTTTTAGCTGATGTATGAGTACTTAGCATTTAGTTTCGCACTCGGTCTGGCTTGTAAAATACTCCATATAACCAAACCCCTTTTGTACACTTGGTAGTTTCTCCAGTATGTATATTTCACCAAGCTCGTAAAACAACCTTATTAGGAGTACAGATGTACTCTACTACTACTACATAATTTCTTCGAGAATGCTGTATACTAGAAGTACTACTAGTATTACTCCTTGCAGGTTCGTAGTTTTGTTTCTTTTTCAATGCAGTTTGGGTCCTGTAACAAGCTACTAACTAAGTTGGACGTATTGGTACTTCGCTCAGAAAATGCATGTGGTGGAAGGAACACGATGTTTCCAGGTTTACCAGTAAAAACATGTCGCTCATCATGGCATTGCTAGTGATTTGACAAGGTAATATTGTACGACGGTGTACTAGTCTAGTTTTTCTTCTTCTGCTGAACAAGTATTGCTAGTCTACCTAGTAGTAGTAGTAGTTGTAGTAGTAGTAGTAGTAGTACATCTCTACTAATAGGAGTACCAGAGAACTCGATGAAGCTAGCTGGAGTACTATTGTCAGTAGCTACCGCAGAAGAGAGAGGGAGGGAGTTCTGCACACACCGGTGCATGTGGCAGAGTGTTCCTTCCAAGAAAAGATGGATTTAACTCCCTCACCGGCCTCCCCCATGCACACACAACCTCTTTTACTCAGTCCCTTCTTTCCATCCACTACCGCCCCTGGCCTCTTGCTCCATATTGTTGCCGACTAGCTCCTCCGCTCCGTCCTCTACAAGTGGCGGCGAGATCAGCACAATAACCTTCTGTAGGGCGGTGGCGCATCCGTCATCCCTGTCCTACGAAAGCAATGGCGGTTTGTGAAATACTAGATCACTCGTACCTATTCCCTCTGTTTCATAGTATAAGATGTTTTAGCTTATGTGAAAAAAGTGTATCTAGATTCACTTCAAACTTACATGATAGAGTTGATGACGTGGTTATAGTTTTATTGTAGATTGCGCAACATTGTCATGTCTAGAGTAGTTCTTATCTCGGGTATGCATCCTTTTTTTGTAGACTAGGATTGCATAGTAGCTTGTTTTCTGGGCTAGATCCCATAACTAAGAATAGTGGGGATCCGTTCAAAGTTGGTAGTTCGACAACGCAAACTTTTGAACATTTGCATATATTTGACAATCAACATCATGTAAACAATATTACAACTTACTGTAGAAGGAGATAGGGGAAGGAGCGAAAAAGAGGATTCTCGATGAAATAGGTTCCAATTCTGTGACTTCTGCTATCCCAGATGACAAGGTAAATCAATAGAATGATGTATGTTCTTGTCGTCCCGAGCATATGCTTTCGCTATAATCTCTGTTTATCTTGTAACTGTAGAAGCACAAAGTTGAAGAAGACTCTCATTTTCCTGATGACATAGTAGAAAATGGATGTCAGATTGCGACACCTAAGATGTCACCTTGTTTACCTTTTGTGGAGACTAATGTAGCTAAATCTGCAGCTGGTACTGATGAGCCTACACCTGCCCTCGTCATGCCAGATGATGGAGGTGGTGGATTGGTTTTACCATCGGTGGAGACTTGTGCGGATAGAGCTGGCAGTGAAGAGCCTTCAGAGGACATTGTGGTGCTCGATGGGTCACCTATTGTGGAGAATCATGCTACCGGTGTTGGCGCTGCTGTTGGTGCTGCTGATCCCGCTCCCAAAATCATTGTGCCACCTAAAGGAGGTGATGAATTGGGTTTACAATCTGTAGAGACAGTTGCACCTGAAGGTGGTGAACTATGATGCGGAGCTTTCTTTCTAATGATTTGTATGCTTTTCTCTGGAACCTCTATTATGGAGCTACCTTACGCATTTGTTACACTTTTGCCTATTGAACTATAGTGTAGAACTAGAACTAATCCTAGTATGTAATCATATTCACATGCTTAAGTATTGTTGATGATAGACCAATGCTAGCTGAGCTACACGAGAATTGGCCTCTTCCACTTGCAGGCGTGGTTCTTGGATCATCTCTTTTTCACAAGCATGGTGAAAAGATGGTTCTGTTCCTTTTCTTGTAATGTCATTATGCTTGTGTTATTGATCTGACGATTTTATGCTGATTTTGTCAGCCAATCTGCATTTATGTCTCTACATACAAACATATTTGTTCACATGACTTGAACAGAAAACATTATCTTCTTTGCATCGACTAACACAAGGAGACATGCAAATACTTATTTATTTTTTAAACAAGGCAAAAGATTTGCCATTTTAATTGATAGAGAGGGACTTGCAACTCAATTACATTACAATAACTACTCGTACAAGTTATAGAATGGTAGGGCTTGCCATAGGAAATCATCAGCTCCAGCATCTTGTTCTACAGAAGGCGGTATTACCAGATCCACAACCTTCTTTTCCTTGGTACGACAATGTCAAGTGTGGGATTGCGAGTCTAAATGCAATCTAGTGCAGGTTCATTAGGACAACCTCCAACTGCGTCAGTCTCCATAGAAGGTACATCAGCGTTATGGCAGACATCATTGGAAATGCAAGCTGAAGTTGTTGTTATACTCCTATCAGGACAATAGATGAGGGCCAGAAATTCAAGCTCCAAAATCTAGCATTACAAAATTGACAAGAGGTTATCCCATCTGGACAATTCATAGACAATTCACATTGCAATTTGAGTGTCTTACATGATCCTTAGATCTTAGTCCATCGGGTCTTTTTATTGGTGGAACAAAATTTACTGGAACTTTTATTTCTGCGAAGAACCTACAAAACATAGCCAAATTAGACATCTGAATATATCGAACATTTTTACAGTCTATATTATATGTGAAGATATCTTTGCATAACACTCACTTATCAAACTATCTACAGATATCTTCCCGCTCCTTGGAAATGCGAAGTCGACGTTCTATAGGGTACATCCATCTATACTATATTGTACCTCTAAGTACTTCCTCATCAGGTACATCAACAGCCAAATGCTCCATCGTATCAAAGAAGGATGGGGAATATATCAGGTCAAAAGCTTGCATAGGATCTCTACCAAGTCCTTTTTAAGATGTTTTCCAACTCTTCTGTCCAGAGCTTTACTACAGATTTACCTAAAGAATGTACCTACCCAAATCTTCAAGCACCTTGCAAATCTAGATGGTCACAAGATTTAACTATTTCTAGGAGAGGTGGAGAACAAACCAAAGCCAAGAAGAATGTCCAGTGCCTGAATCTAGCAATCGAAGCATGGGGATCGCCCAGCTGACCGCCGGACGGTGCGTCTCGTGAAGAACGGTGCGGCCAATGGTGGTAGGTTGACACTGTTGATAGAAATGTGTCGAGAAGTTTCTTTAAGGCGTGGAGAAGTTTGCGGCCTGGTTCTAATCTGGTGCATCTCCCATAAGAACGACACAATATTTGAAGAGACAGGGGCTGGTCGCTCGATTGAGGGCGCGCTTAGGAAAGTTTGGGCTCTCGGCAGAAAGTTTTTGCGGGAGCGAGGTGTTTGTCCACAATTTTCACAGAAATATCTGTGAATATTTTATCGGATTTGCCAATACTCAAGAGTCACCCCTCTTGCCATTAGATTTACCTCGCAATTCATGCAAAATGAGGGTTACACATTTGTTGCAACTAGGTTGTAACTGGGAATTTAATGAGTTACAACTACTAGGTTACAACTGATAATTAACACAATTGGTAGGGTGACGCTAGCGTCTTAACATAACAAGTTCACAGGAGCCTGGGATCTAGGCGCTCATATTTTATAGCTTTTCCCCCTTGTTGACGTCTTTGTTTCGAATCCGGTCGAGCCCTAGAACGTACCTTGGGATTTTAACTATCGAGCCCAAGAAATTTGCCCATCCGGCCTCATTATAGCCCAAGAGCTTCTAATTTGGCCATGTTTTTGGTCATTCGGCCACGACAAATAGCCCAGTTAGATTGGGCGAGAGCCCATGAAAAATAGCTCATGAATAATAGCCCATCAATCCCTGCTTTGCCCATTTTTTCTTCAATTCGGCCTTTTTCGGGCACTGTCCACCCACTCTTAAAAAACTCCGCGTATCCATGTTTTTTAAGTACTACCTACTACATTATGTATAACATTTTTTAGTTGAGCTGCTAGCAATCATGCGTAGAAAATGGACAAGCGATTTTTAAAGAAGAAAAATACATAAGTTATATACGATGTTAGTATGCATTTTTATGTTTTATAAAAGAATAACAATTTTCTACTGTAGTGGAAAGGCATGCAGTTTATCTGTAGCAATATTTTTGTACTGAGAGGCTGACATGGCCGACCCACCTGCCTGTGGCTAGCACCCATCAACCTTACGATACAAGAGATCAAGTTTAACGAGCAGGTTTAAAAAATAATTGTACAACAGTCATGACCGGAAAAAAGAAGACCAAGATAGACACGTTTCTTGTCTAGAGAGGATGACACGTGGGCCCCCAGCAGTAAGACAATGCACGACGGCCGCATCGAACAACGTTACCAAGTTCAAACCGGCAGATGCGGCCGAAAAAATTTCCAACATACACACGTTTTCTCTACAGAGGAGGATGACATGTGGACCCAGTAGGTAGACATTATACAGGTGCTGTATCGAGCAACGTTGCCAAGTTCCAAACAGGGAGGCGCGAGAGAAGAAAAAGTCCAGGATGCACACATTTCTTGCACAGAGGAGGCTAACATGTGGGGCCCACCGGCCTATTTAAATGGCTGAAATAGTGAACAACGCTATCAAGTTCGGAATACGAAGGCGCGACCGAGGGCAAAAAATCCATCATACAGATGTTTCTTCTAATGAGAGGATGACATGTGGGGCCTAGGAGGTTGATTAAACGGTAGATGCATCGAGCAGTGCTATCAAGTTTAGAATAGGGTAGCGCGAGTAAAGGAAAAAATTCCATCATACACATGTTTCTTCTAATGAGAGGATGACATGTGGGTCCTAGCAGCCTGATTAAATGGTAGATGCATCAAGTAACGCTATCAACTTCGGAGAAGGGTAGCGCAAGCGAAGGAAAAAAATCCCATCATACATACAATTCTTCTAATGAGAGGCTGACATGTGGGACCCAGCAGCCTGACTAAATGGCAGACGCATCAAGCAATATTATCGAGTTCAAATCAGGGAGGCATGACCGAAAAGTATGGTATGCTAGAGACACCGATGTTTGGGACCCACACGCCTCAAAAGACTTCAGCGAGTCAACCTCGGGCGAGGAACCGAATACTTCTGCCACACGCTAGCCAAGATTTCTGCATGTTTTAGCGGTTCCGTCATAGTAGAGGGCCGTGAAATCGGAAAAAAATTCCATTAGCCACGGTCGAGATGAGAATTTCGTCACGGAAGACATGCCTTCTACGCGGACTGTCGGGCCAAGTCATTGCGGAAGGAAACATTTCTTGTAGTAGAGGGCCGTGAAATCAGAAAAAAATCCATTAGCCACGATCGAGACGAGAATTTCATCGCGGACGACGTGCCTTCTATGAGGACCGTCGGGCCAAGTCATTGCGGAAGGAAACATTTCTTGTAGTGCTCCCTTCCGGATTAGTTTTAATTTTGAATAAGTGTTACTATGTACCGGCCTTGAGCATGAATATTGCTAGTGGGTCTGGCATGTTGCAATACCATTATTCATTTAAATCAGAAACAAATGGTTTTTCTATTTATATGAATAATATGCTTTGTGCTCATGCGCTACAGAGTAAAGGTTTATTCTTATTAAATCTTGATTGTGATGACACTCACATCCATAACATAGATACCAATTGATGAAAGCATGATAGCGATAATTCCATGTACATGTGGCATTGCTGTCTTGGTCACATTGGTGTAAAACGTATGAAGCAGCTCCATTCTGATGGACTTCTAGAATCGTTGGATTTCGAATCTCTCGATAAATGTGAATCGTTCCTCATGGGCAAAATGACCAAGGCGCCGTTCAACGAAATGATGGAACGGGCTATAGACCTATTGGGGGTCATACATTCTGATGTATGCGGACAAATGAGTGTCTCCACGTGCAATGGTTATCGTTATTTTGTCACCTTCCCTAACGATTTAAGTAGATACGTGTATATCTACTTAATGAAGCACAAGTTTGAAACCATTGAAAGGTTCAAATAATTTCAGAGTGAACTTGAGAATCAACTCGATAAGAAAATCAAGAACCTTCATACTGATCGAGCAGTCAAGGCGAGTTTGGCACACATCTGAAGGCTTGTGGCATTGTATTACAACTTAAACCGGCTGGAACACCACAGCGTAATGGTGTGTCCAAGCGACGTAATTGCACCCTATTGGATAGCGTACAATCTATGATGTCTCTTACCAAATTATCTGTATCCTTTTGGGGATATTCCCTGGAGACTGCTGCATTGATTTTAAATAGAGCACCATCCAAGTCCGTGAAGATAACACCGTATGAGATATGGCTTGGCACTAAGACAAAGTTATCTTTCCTAAAGTTTTGTGGATGTGGGGCTTATGTTAAGAAACTACAACCAGACAAACTCGAACCTAAAGCGGAAAAATGCATCTTTGTAGGATATCCAAAAGAGACTATTAGATATACCTTCTACAACCAAGCTAAGGGTAAAACGTTTGTCGCAAAGAGTACCTTCCTCAAGAAAGAGTTTCTCATGAAAGGTGTGAGTGGAAGGAAGATAGAACTCGATGACATTATCGATCCTGATCTGAAAAGACCGAGTGTCGCAATGGAAGTTGTTTCGAAGCCACCCTTACCAATTGAAGTGGGAGGGAATGATGATGATCATGAACCTCATGAGGAAATAGCTATAGAACCCTGTAGGTCAACAAGAAAACATGATGCCCCTGAATGCTATAGTTATCTTGTAAACATGGTCATGACTGTGGAACATGATGAACCTGCAACCTACACGGAAGAAATGGAAGACCCTGAACCCGAGAAGTGGTGAATAGCCATGGAATCTGAAATGAAGTCCATGTATGACAACCAGGTATGGACCTTGGTAGACATTTCTGAAGACCATAAGGCTGTCGAGAATAAATGGATCTTCAAGAAAAAAAGGACGCTGACGAAAACGTCACTATATACAAAGCTTGGATTGTCCCAAAAGGTTTCTAAAAAATTGAAGGAGCTGACTATAAAGATACATTCTCTCCTGTACCGAAGTTGAAGTCTATCAGATTCTACTAGCAGTTGCAGCATATTTTGGTTACGAAATATGGCAGATGGATTTGAAAACCGCTTTCCTAAATGGTAACATTGAGGAAGAGTTGTATATGATACAACTGGAAGGTTTTGTTAATTCAAAGGATGCCGGTAAAGTATGCAAGCTTCAAAGGTCCATTTATGGACTGAAGCAAGCATATCGGAGTTGGATTCTTTGATTTGATAAAGTCGTCGAAAGTTTTGGATTTGTCCAGAATGTAGAAGAAGCTTGCATATATAAGAAAGTGAATGGGAGTTCAGTGGCATTCCTATTACTATATGTGGACGATATATTGTTGATAGGGAATGATGTGAATCTTTTGAATAATGTGAAAGAGTATTTGAATAGTAAATTCTCTATCAAGGACATGGGTGAAGCTGCCTATATATTAGGCATTAAGATCTATAGAGATAGATCAAAGCGTCTGTTGGCTCTTGGTCAAAGCACCTACATAGAAAAAATTCTGAAATGGTTCAGAATGGATATGTCAAAGAAAGGTTCTTTCCCAATTATAAAGGTGATAAGTTGAGTATGACTCATTGCCTAGTAACGGAACATGATAAGGAAGCAATGAGAGGCGTTCCATATGCCTCGGCCATTGGCTCCATCATGTATGCCATGCTGAGTTAGATGGTAGACGTCCCTGGTTTTGCGCGTACGTCTACGGTCTACCAGACAGTGCCATCCCTCGTTGTCCAACCCTTCTTGCAGACGTGGACAAGCTAGCATCGTTATCTTATGGGGCATGCTATGGTAGGGCCCAGGTACGTGGAAACTCGGCGCCATGACCACCGTTTAGCCTATGAATACTCCTCCATCTTAGTGCTTTCTCGCATCGATTTAGCTAGTTCATCTTACCTTCACTGCATGTCATGCTGGAAGAGACAACGCCTGCTACCCCAAACAACAGATTTCACGTATCCGACTGGTTTGGGGTGGCGGTGTGCTTCTCTATAGCATGGCGGGCAGCAGAAGAGTTGGTTCGTTCCCCCATAGGTACAACGTACCGATAACAAACCAAGCACGTCTACCGAATCAAGTCAGCAGCATGTCCTCTTGGCAGATGTACATGTGAAACCCATCAACGGGTAGAAGAGGGATCCACGATAATCGGTGCACGGCGTCGACGCGGAGCATGGAGATAGGAGACGCCTTTGTGTTGGAGCTATGTCCTCCACCGTCGACGTGCACGGGAATCGCGTACGCAAGGAGAAACAACCATCATGACGAGGGGGAGGAGGCCTGCCATCGGAGGCAGTCCACGACATCCGCAAGTACCTCGCTGACGTATGGAGGGAGTCGTGGCGACCGGGAGCATGACGTTAATGACAAGATCATACACATTAGGAGCGTCAAGAAGGCACCACGACGGAGCGACGTCCTCCCGCCATGACGGATGCGGGAGCCGCGTACATTGGAAGAAGCGCCTGCCACGCCATCGACGAAGCATGCGCTATTAGGGAGAAGGACCAAAGTCGACATCATGTCCTTCCACTATGCCGTCTTCAAGAAGTGCTTCACCGGGGTGAACACGGCGATGCGAACGCCATGTGGACAAGTACATGATTTAGTCAGCACTAGGGCCTTTTTGCTGGTATCTAGGACTAGAATGGCGACATCTAGGTCGGTAGGTTTAGATTATAGGGATTTCTATTTTCGTGCCCTTGGTTTGTTAGTTGTACTCAGTTTTCCCCAACCGCTTAGTTTTTCCTCACTTTTGCCCTCCCACTATTCTAAAACCCTCATAGGCACTCAGATGGGGGGATGTCATCAGGTCAAAGGCTTGACCGTTACATGCTAACCAGTGGGACCACGTTGGGGCGGGTTGTGCGTTGAGCGTCACGTTACGTCGTCTCGACCATTACATGCTGATAGGTGGGGCCAGGATACACAACGGACCAGCCATCCATCTCTCGATGATTATGGGGGACGTGGTGTGGGACCATGTGGGGCGCGTTTGGTGGTTACGTGTGCCCTGTCACCTAACTTGGAAGTTTTCTTTTTTGTTATTTTATGATTGGATTTTTTAAGAGAGCCTTTTCCCCTCTCGCTCGCTAACAGTTGTATTTTTTTTGCCCAAAAAGGTAGTGAATCTAGAGAAGCTTCTCTCTTCATTCATTGTTCCTTTTGACCCTCGTTTTGCCCCAATTTGGTAGCAAATCTAGAGCAGCAAATCTAACGAGCACCATAAATAAATTTAGTAAACATAGAAGATATAGATAAAGCAACTAATATAGGTTATATAGTACGGTACTTAACGAGGTTTGACTATTAGGCTGCTCAGCAGCAGTAGTGGACAAGTTCAACACAGACAAGACAAAAGAAGCTTCTTTATAGCAGTAGCACAAGGTCAGTGGCCCCTCATGGCCTCTGCTAGGAGGGCCTCCGCCTCCACCCTCTAGCGGCTCCTCCACTTTTCGCTGCACAGTCCCTTGACCTTGGGCGCCTTGGGCTTGGTCGAGGGCATGTGACCCTCCTTGATAGCCACCTTTTGGAGGTTGCGGAGGTGAAGACCGAGGACCTGGTGCTTGGTTATGAAGCCGTGGACGTTCATAGACTTCCGCAGGTCCTCATGTCCTCGGCATGCTTCACGAGGGAGTTGAAGTCTGTGGCATGGAGCCTCCTTGTGGGGCAGAAGGGGCACCTGTAGACGTTGGCGGCGAAGAAATTGTTGTACTGGCTAGACTTCATCTTCCTCAGCACATGACGAGTCTTCGTGTCCTTGGACTCGTTGTCGCTACGGATGTCGCTGCTATCCTCCTATTCGAAAAAACAGTAGACTGCAATAAGGACATGATTGAGATACTTTGATTATTGGGATTGATTATTTGCATAAATTAACCGATTGAGATCTCCTGATTATTCCCCAAATCTCAAACCAAATCGAATATTGATCCCAACTACAAACTTGGGGGGTTCAAATACGAACAGGGGATTCATCGAAATACGAGATCTAACAAAAGAGGATTAGCTACTATAAAAATACGAGTAGTCAAACCCTAATAACTTATGATCTAGCATCCAATGGTGGGAACGGGGGAAGAACAAAGGAAGGGGAGAAAACCCTGATTACCTCCGACCATGGGTCGGTGATGCTGGTGTCTTAGGGGTTCTCCAGCCTTATGTAATCAACCTCCTCGTAGGGGTCCCAGCCGAGCGGGATCTGCCTGAGACCAGCAGGGGCCTCCTCGCCGGCGTCTATGGCGGATACGGGGACGGGGACGGCGGCTGCCTTCGATGCCTAGACGGGGGCCTGTACGGGGTCGGGGGCCTCCTTGCCAGCGGCCTTGGAGGAGCCGATGGCCACCATGTTGTTCTTCTCCATCGCGAGCGTGGTTGGGGTTTTCTTGGGGGTTTGTAGAAGGTGATGGGACAGTGGAGATGGTTGAGTGAGCGAGTGAGTGATGAGAGAGAGTGAGGAGGCCTCTATTAAAGGAGAAGGGATGCGATGTTTCGTTGCACCATCGTGCACCGCATAACCGCGTACACTACTACACTTTACATGGCCACACGTGTCCGTTACCGCCCCGTGCACCGCACACGCGTACCGTGAGTCACATTTTTTCCCTCGTGTCTAACCCTGGCGACTTAGTTGTTCTCACTTTTGCCCTCGAGTGTAGCACTGGCAGTTTGGTTGTACTTAGTTTTGCCCTCTAGTACAAACACTATCGTGTGCAATATACTTAGTTTTACCCTCCGGTGGTTGGTCAACAGAGAGTCAACGAATAGTTTTTAGCTAGCTAATTGAGTCATTTTATGCACAACAAATTCACAAAGAGCAAAACATAGTGGCATCTACCCAGGGAGTCTTATTATGTGACATGCCACCATAAGAAATGTATATAAACCAAGTTTTAACCTAAATCACCACTTCTCAAATCACCTACTATCTATGAAGGTTCATGGCTTTCTACTCAAGCCTCTTCCCAAAACATCCCTCCCCAAAACATAGTTTGTCTGAATGAGGCAATAATTGTCAAACTGGTGTATATTTGTATTGCAAATAGTTTGATGTATGCCAAGATGTATTTTATTGTATAAAAGACCCATTTTCCAATTTTTAAATCTTTTTCTATTTTCTATTTGAATCCCTTTCTCAGTCTTGCCCTTGGTTTTTAAGTTCTACTCAGTTTTGCCATTGGTTCTTAAGTTCTACTCAGTTTTCCCCTCTCTTATATCAATCTCTCGCACATGTGCTCATCTTCGCTGCTACGCTCTGATTGATTGACACAGTTGTCACGCGGATCGTGCCCACCGGCCGTTGATCCTCTGTGATCTAGCAGACATGATAACCCCTATATCTATCGGGGGGACCCCTCTATCCATCCAAAATAACGAGTTTGCCACTGGTACTTTAAGTCCATAAACAAATGAACTTTAATATAATTTCAAGGGAACGTGTTCAAAGGTGTATAATTTTTGCATTATATTCCACTCTATGAAAATGATAATCTCTCAAGATTTTCTTAGCACAATATTATCACGTATTAAGTGCGATTTCAAAGAGTTCAAAGGTGTATAATTTTCATATATGCAAATTTATGCATTACATTCCACTCTATGAAAATAATAATCTCTCAAGATTTTCTTAGCACAACATTATCACGTATTAAGTGTGATTTCACAGATTTCAAAGGTGTATAAACTTCGTATATGCAAGTTTATGCATTACATTCCACTCCATGAAAATGGGGGAGAAAATAATAATCTCTCAAAATTTTGTTAGCACATCATTATCACGTATTAAGTGTGATTTAAAAGAGTTCAAAGGTTTATAATTTTCGCATATGAAAGTTTGTGCATTACATTCCACTCTATGAAAATGATAATCTCTCAAGATTTTCTTAGCTCGACATTATCACGTATTAAGTGCGATTTCAAAGAGTTCAAAGGTGTATAATTTTCGTATATGCAAGTTTATGCATTATATTGCACTCCATGGAAATGATAAATGATCAGGATTTTATTAGCACAACATTATCATGTCCTAAGTGCGATTTAAAAGAGTTCAAAGGTGTATAACTTTCGTATATGCATTACATTTCACTATATGAAAATGAAGTTAGACAAAGGGCCCGGGGCTGGCTCGGGGTCCCATCTTGCAATGCCAACCTGGTAAGCTATGGGTCTGGTACTCACGTGGACAAGCTATGGGTCTGGCGCTCACGTGGATAAGCTGTGAGTCTGATGCGGATCTAGATAAGTTGAGAGAGGTGTCCACTACAGGAACTGACTGAACGCAGCCCCACTTGTCAGTATGTAACGGCAAGCGTACACTAAGGGACTCGACAGAACATGGTCCTACTCATCAGCATGTCATGGCGAGGGTCCACTACAGGACCCGTCTGAACGCAGCCCCACTTGTCAACACGTAACGGCAAGGCTAACGGACGATGAGTTTCAGACCATGTGAGAGTTTCGTATAAGGAGATGCACAAAAGTGAGGAAAAACTAAGCGGCTGGGGAAAACTGAGTACAACTAACAAACCGAGGCTACGAAAATAGAAATCCCTAGATTATATAGACTATAATTAGGTTTCTAATGTGTACAAATAAAATATAGAAAATATCTATTACGAAATTTATTACTGTTTCGTGAGAGTATCGGTTCCTACTGACTCTGATGCCTCAGTGTATTTTTCTTCTTCCAATATTGTCTTTATTTTTTTACGTATTTACCTTTTCCATTGTAATGTGTACAAGAATATATCAAAAATATCTATTACGAATGTCATTATTGTCTTGTGCGAGTGACGCTTCCTATTGACTGATGTGTACTACATCCTTTTCTTCTTTCGGCACTGTTCCAATATTTACGCGTCTACTATTTTCGCTGCCTTCTACTTTCGTGCTAAATAAAGTACTTTTATCTAGGTTCATGTGTATCTAGGTTTTACGAAGTTCAAGGTAGTCTTCTGCATAGAAGACCCTTTCTTGGCTTTGTAACATAAGTACATTCTTAGATAAGGTTTTAGGATTAGTCGTCATACTATCTCTCAAAAAATAGGATTAGTCGTTAGACTATTTATTGTCCATAATTCCATGTGTGTATGTTTAGCTTTACTTTATTCACGTGTATTTCTGCATCTTAGTGTTCTTCACTCTATTTCTGTATGCTTGCATCATCGTGCTAAAAAAAGCTTGTCATCTCACGTGTTTCGGTTCTTAATTGTAGGTGTCCACAATACTATAGCTGGATGTGCTTTTCCGTGGCAACTAGGCCCGCTGAAAGCTATCGTTGCAGCATATACTGTAGCATACCACATGTTCTCACTTGCAGAGAGCATGGGTGGCAACGTAGGTGGCCTAGTTGGCAGCTAAGGATGTAGCTGGCAGAGGCTTATCGCGGAGTTTTCGTGCGGTGGTTTCCGTTTGTGAGTCATGCTGGCTAAGGAAACTATGGCCACTTGTGGGTTCTCGCGGCGAGGAAGTACTGATGTGGGTCCTATAAGCATTTGATTCATCTCTTTCATTTGAGTAGTGTACGTCGCTTCGTGAGTCATGTCGTGGGTACTGGATGCATGCAAACCTGTCTCCGCGGTTTGACGTGCTACAAGTCTAGAAGTTTAGTCCCATCTCGACAGCTTAGAGAGGTTTCATCTAGCTTATAAACCCACCGATGAGAGTATAGACAGCCAGATTTGAGGCTTTACCTTAGGAACTCCAGTCCCTATACCTTAGGAACTCTGTCAACACCCAGATTACCTGTTATGTCGTACATCACAATCCCAGGATTACCATTTTTGTGAGACATAACAGAATTGATACCATAGTACATCATCCATTACAAACCATAATAGTCTTACAAATAAATGATCTCATGATCCAGTCTTAACACAAATCAGAGCAGCTGGAAATATAACGTAGTAGACTCCATCTTCATAGTCACAGGCAATACTAACGATGGGAGATGATCCTAGTTATCATAGACCTCCTGCTGTCCATCTTCCGGGTAGTCCTCCTCATAGTCTGGCCATGGGAATAACCAGGGACAAAGCCATGAGTACTCTTTAAGTACTCGCAAACTATCACTAGTATAAGTAAGGTAAAGGTAGTAGGAATCTTAAGCTCTAGGTTTGTTTGCAAAAAAGACAGGTTTATACAAGAATGCCTTACAGAGTAAAGACCTAATTTAGTTCTCTGGATTACTTAAGTAGGAATCTAGTTTTCATGTTCACAACCTTGTTGTGGTTAAGTCAAAGTCGTTGTTCAAGTCATTTTGAAAACATCTGACAACGGAATAGTATGGCCACTCCAACTGTCCATAACCGTAGACGCAGCTATTTGAATAGTTTAACACTCTACAGAGGTGCTACACTTTTACCACAAGATTCGATACATCCGTCAGGGATAACCCTGAATCGTCATACTTGGTATGCGGATAATCAATCCTAACCTTTTAATTACACACCCTAGTATAGTCACCTTGATACGTTCAAAACGTATCTACTTTCCAGAATATTTTTGCTATTATTTTTCCTCTAATTGTGTGATTTGGATACAACTAACACAGACTGACGCTGTTTTCAGCAGAATTACCTTGGTGTCTAGTTTTTGTGCAGAAAATCAACTATCAGGAAAAATCCCGGAAAATATGCCAAAATCCTATTTCACCAGAAGACTCACGGAGCGATAAGACGAGACAGAGAAGGGCCATGAGGGGCCCACACCACCTGGCTGCGCGAGCCAGGCCAGGCCGCACCTGGGGGTGGTGTGGCCGCCTTGGTCACCCCCTCGGCCTCACTCTTCGCCTATAAGATGCCTCTTGACCTAAAAACCAAGGGGGTCGACGTTTTTCCAGAAAGAGTTCCGCTGCGCCGCCACCACCAGATTTCGTGATTCGGAACCAGAAACTCCGTCTGACACCCTGTCGGGATGGGGAATTGGAGGAGATCATCGCCATCATCATCACCATCGCTTCTCCATCGACAATCCATGTATCCCCCATCTATGAGTGAGTAATCCCCCGCTGTAGGCTATGGGGATGGTAGGGATTGGATGAGATCGTTCATGTAATGGCATCAGATTGTTAGGGCATGGTGCCTAGTATCTATTATTAGTGCCTTTTGAATTTGTTGCAACTTGTTATCCTTAATGCTTGTCACTAGGGCCCGAGTGCCATGATTTCAGATCTGAACATGTTATTGATTCATTATGATAGCATTGTTTATGGTCTTACCTGCAAGTTGTATACACATATTGTTGTCCGGAATCAAAGGCCCCAAAGTGACAGCAATCGGGATAACCGGAGGGAATGGCTTTGATGTGAGGATCACATGTGTTCACGGAGTGTTAATTCTTTGCTCTGTGTTCTTTTAAAAGGAGAACCTTAATTGCCAGTAGTTCCCTTGAGGCCCTGTTGCAAACGGCCTGGCAGGACAAAAGATGTTGTGTAAGTTCTCATTGCGAGCACGTATGACTATATATGGAACACATGCCTATGCTTATCTACTGTTTATCTGCAAATGCCCTATGTCTTGATTGCTATATGATTTGTCTTGTCCATGCAACGCCCGTCCATCCATACCTATGCCTACCGCGCTTTAATCCTACTGTTTACTACAATTGTTACTGATGTCTTTACTTTTACTACTGCTATTACTTTGCTATTGCCATTACAAAACTGTTTCTACTGATAAATTGTTGTGAGCAAGATTGTTTCCAGGTGCAGCTGAATTGACAACTCAGTTGTTAAGGCCTATAAATATTCTTTGTCTCCCCTTGTGTCGAATCAATAAATTGGGTCTCATTTCCTTTGAAAATACTATGATACACCCCCTATAACTTGTGAGTCATCAAGACTATTTTCTAGCGCCGTTGCCGGGGAGCATAGCTCTATTTATCAAGTTCACTTGGAATCACCATTGTTCGCTGCCATCCATCCATCATGGGTAAGTCTCGTGATGGCAAGGTTCCTATTTTACCATCCACTACAAGAAGAGCTACGGTTCTGAACACCTCTGTTGCTCTTGATTTACCATCTGTTATGAGTAAGCTCCTTACACCACCACATACACATGCTACACACACTACTACTATTGCTGAATCTGAATCTTCTAATACTTATGACGCTGCTTCTACTGTGCTTGATAAGAGTGGTTCATTAGGTCCTTTCCTAGATGCTACGATTGCTAGAACTATAGTTGGAAATACTGAAACTCCTAATGAAGACACTACTACACATGTCAGTTCACCTGAGTCTAGAGAGAGCTATGATATTGAGGATGGTTATATAGAGATGACCGATGAATTTATTAAAGAATGTCAAAACACCCATGATAGGAGTGCTATTAAGAGTCTCCTTGAGAGGGGTACTTTAAAACCCAAATTGTCTCCTAATGCTAAGTTTGCTGCATCTCCCATAAACATTAAAGATAAGGATTATGATTTCTATCTTGATTAATCTGACATAACTATTTTGGAGAAAGAACCTTTTTGTGGGACTAAGAATGAAAGTGCGGTAGCACATATGACTGAGCTTTCTACCATGAGTGGCTTATTTTCTGATGATATTAAGATGCGCACCTACTTTGTTGCTAAAATTTTCCCTTTTTCACTGAAAGGAGAAGCTAAAACTTGGTTTAATAATTTACCTCCTGGATCTATTGATAGCCCTGATTGCTTGATTAGTATCTTCCTTTAGAAATATTTTCCAACTAGTGCTAGACATGGTATTTTGCGGTAAGCTTTTGATTTTAAACAGGGAGAAAAAGAGATATTGCCTGAATCATGGGCAAGGTTTTGTGCTTTGCTTCATGCACAGGCTGGATGTCCATTACCTAAGAATGAGCTTCTTGACATATTTTATAATGGAATAACTGAAGAATCTAGGACATACCTGGATAGTTGTGCTGATTGTGTTTTCAGGAATAGAACTCCCAAAGAAGCTGAGGAATTAATGGCTAAAATAAGCAAGAATTATGAAGATTGGACTCCTCCTGAACCAACTATACCTGAGACAACTATACCTGAACCAACTATTCCTGCGCCTATACCAACACCAAAGAAGAGGGGAGTTATTGAACTAAATGATGAAGTGATGATGGAAGATAAGAAATGTCTTAAGGAGAAGGGAATTAAAGCTGCAGACATCAAGAATTTACCTCCTATAGAAGAATTATGTAAGCCAATCCCACACTCATCCACTATTGAGGTACACTCTCTCCAACATTTTGATGAAGGTGATATTCCTTACTCTAAACCTCCTGATCAATGCTTAGAAGAATTTGATATTTTTATTGTTAAGAAAGATAATTTTAATAACAGGGTGCAAAATCATTTAATGGAAAACTCTAGAGCTATTGTTGAGTTAAAAGATATTGTGGAAAGAACCTCTAATGATGTTAAAATGCTTGTTAAACATTTTCAAATGGTTCAAACTAAATTGATCAGCTTATTAAGGTACAAAAAGACTTGCTAGTTAATGTTGCTAAAGAAAAACATGCTTATGAAATTAGAACTAGAAGTGGTGCTACCACCCAGGATCCTCTATATCCTGAGGGGCATCCTAAAAGAATTGAGCAGGATTCTCAACAAGCTGGAAATAGTGGTACTACTCCTAAGAAAAAAAAGAAACATAAAACTAGTGTAGAATCCTCTGAACCTGCTAAGGATCCTAATAGTATATCTGTCTCTGATGCTGAAACTAAAAGTGGTAATGAGGAAAATGATGCTCCTGATAAAGAAAAGTTGAAGAACCTGAAAGGCACATTAAGAATACAAAATACACTAAAGACGATTTTGTTGCTAAGAAACATGGTAGTGAAAGAGAGCCTTGGGTCCAAAAACCAATGCCTTTCCCTGATAAGAAACACAAGTCAAAGGAAGATGAACACTATAACAAGTTTTGTGATTGGATGAAACCTTTATTCTTGCAAATTCCTTTGACTGATGCTATTAAATTGCCTCCTTATTCAAAGTATATGAAGGATATTGTCTCAAATAAAAGGAAGATCCCTAATGAAGAAATTTCTACTTTGCTTGCTAATTATTCCTTTAATGGTAAAGTTCCAAAAAAAACTTGGAGACCCAGGAATTCCAACTATTCCTTGCTCTATTAAAAATATTTATGTTAGAACTGCTTTGTGTGATTTGGGAGCAGGAGTTAGTGTTATGCCTTTTTCTCTCTATAAGAGACTTCAACTGGAAAAACTAATACTAACTGATATATGTTTGCAAATGGATGATAAATCTACTACTATTCCTGTTGATATATGTGAGGATGTACCTGTTCAAGTGGCTCATAATTTCTTGATATTAACTGATTTTGTTGTGCCTGAAATTCCTGAAGATGATAATATGTCTATTATTCTTGGGAGACCTTTTGTTAATATAATCAAGGAAAGGTGACTTTTAATGTTAATGACAAGGAGCATACTGTCTATTTCCCCAAGAAGATTGATAAGGCTTATGGCTTAAATTCAATTGAACATGTCGAGGGCATTCGAGTTGGAGAAATATATTTTCCCATACCAAGAGAAAAATATGAAACTATTATGATTGGGACCATTGCTATCAAGGTTGAGGTAACATAATCATTAGTGGAATACAAAGTTTAGTTTCATATAAAAAAAATTTGGTAACAAGACCTGATCAACCTTGTTAACAAAAGGATTTTAATGAACAAAACAATGTTTTCACCATATCTCCGCTTACTTCTATTTTATTCATTTTAGTTTTTGCTTTTGCTTAGTTTACTTTTCTGTTGTTAGTTGCTTGCATATTAGAGTGTCTTAGAACTTCTAAAGTTTTTTTTTGCTTTTGCATCATTCCAAAAACTTTTTTCTGTCAGAAAATCATTCATCTATACCTGAAAACTGCTCAAAAATAAAGTGTCTCAAAAAATTCCAGAAAATTCATATTAAATTTTTACATGAAAAAAGGGGCAGCGAAGTGCCTGGAGGGTATCAGGGGCCCACCAAGTAGGCACACCACCTGGTGGCACGGCCAGCCTAGGGGTGCGCCTGGCCATGGTGTGGGCTAGCCTTGGCCCTCCACTCACTCTCTGACTTCCCACTTCTCTCTCTCTCCTGAGAAAACACCAGTTCATTGCTCGAAATCGCGTTCTTGCTGTTCTTGTCCACGATTTTTTGATCTCCTTGCTCAGCCCATCTTTGCTGCTGAAATTTGGAGCCTTTGTTCTCCGGTATGTGACTCCTCCGCTTGTCCAAGTAGATTTGTGTTTAGTGATTTATATCTTGAGTATTTTGCTGCTGTAGGTGATAGGTTATGAGAGCTTGTAAGCTTGTTCAATGCTTAGAGATATTGTTTTGATGCATGTTTAGGCCTCTTACAAGTCCCTATGAGTAGTTCCCTTCATTATGTATTCACTTTGCAATCACTTGTATAATGGATGTTTAAATTTCAGAAAATCAAAGATGAACAACCACACTTTTGGAGAAATATTTGAGAGGGACACACCTAGAAGGTCAAGGCCCTCAAGACCGGCATCTCAGTTTAGGCCTTCATACAATGAAGACCTTATTGCACCACACTTTGGCAATGAAGGAGATCTGGGGGATGCTCACCCATTTACTTTCCCTTGTTATACCTTTTTGCAAGCTGCAGGGATCCTCGATGATTTCTTACTACTGGTTCAGAGGGTCGGTTTCACTACTTACATGCAGGATGAGAGTGAGCAATATGCCGTACTCACCAAAACTTTCGTTGAGAATTTCGTTTTCACTAACACCCCTTATCAGTCAACTGTGTCGTTCAGAATTTATAATCAGTCTATTACCATGTCGTTGGAAAGATTTTGCAGCATTATAGGTAGAGGCATGACGGGGACAGTGAAGAAGATCCAAGGTCGACCCGCTGATTTCCTGGATCTCTATTGAAGTGTTACAAATGATGATAACCGCGTAGCTCAGCGCGGAAAGATAAGGAATATTCAACTCCCAGCTCTTAGATATTTTGCTTATTATCTTGCCACTAGAATTCTTGGTAGGGAGAACACAAGTAATATCTCTAATTATCATTTAGCCTTCCTCGCTACTGCACTTAATAATGATACCAGGTACAATCTTGGCTCTCTCATTGCTCGCCGCCTAGGTGGTAGGGAACCTATTTATGGGGGCATTATTGCTTCACGTATGGTTGTTAAATTAGAACTTTTTGTGGATCCTAATGACATTGTGTTGGCACCACAAAGGCTTGATCTTGTTGCTATGAAAACACATCACTTCGTCACTACTGACTCTAGTATGGAGGGTTTAGTATATAGGATGTTGTTTACTGATGGGGAAGAGAGGGAGATTCCTTTGCCGCAATCTACTTTGTTCAGTATTCATAGGAGGCCATGGTCGCGTTCCAAGGAGGAGGTGGACGAGCAGCTCCGCTTGCTTGATTTCCACAAGCACCACCAGGAGGATGTGCCTTCTTACGACTACTCTGCGCACTACGGTGGGGCGTCCTCGAGCTCGTACCAGGACGAGGGTACCTCCTCGCCATACTATGAAGGCGCTCCATCTTGGCCAGCTTGGGATTGATACCCACTTAGGCCAAAAGCCTAAGCTTGGGGGGAGGTACACCGACATCACACTAATATCCATATCATGTTTAGTTAGTACTTTGTATATCCATGCTTCGTTCTCTTTTTACTTTTCGTTCTTTCTTTGCTTTTGCTTCGTAAAACACAAAAGACCAAAAATATTTCCGTTGTTTCTCTTTGATTGCTTCCTTTTCTTTTTGCCTTGGTTTGCTTCTTCCTTTTTTCTTTGTTTGAAATATTCAAAAAACCCAAAAAGATTTTGTTTTGCTTGTACTTCCTTTCGGTTCTTGCTTTTAAAAATCAAAAACACCAAAAATATTTGTTCTTCTTCTTTGGTTTTGTGAAATTTGTTGCAGGGTTCGGCCATCCTCAGTGGAATTTGGTTTCATGTTATTATTCAAGCTACACAAGTGAGGGGCAATAATGAGGATTAATGGCAACATCAGGTGTGGTAAGAGGCTAGTAACAAACTCTATTTTTTTTCATTTTTGTACATATACTCATCATTGTGGGCATGCTTAGTCTGTTCATGTAGGATGTGTGTTATTTATGGATGCTTAGTAGTTCTTGCTTTCTTATGATTAGCTCCAGCTTGATAATAGTTTGTAGCATGTCATATGATTGTTTGCTTGCATTGCTCTATTCATAACTTGATATGACACTGTGGTACCCTCCTCTGAATGTTTCACTTGAATTGACTTGGCACATGCTCATGCATGCATATGACTGAAACAATATCAGTTAGTCCTCGATGAATTATTTTGCCTCAGGGGTCTTGAATCACTTTCATGTCATGATTAGTCCTGTTTTGTTGCAAGCATGATTATGATAGTTATTGTTCTCTTGGTTGTCGCTCCCTTACTTTTGCTAGCCTTCACTTGCACCGAGTATGAGTTCTACTCGTGTTTCCAACTCCCCAAAACCAATATTGCCAAAAGTGTCCACCATACCTACCTATTAGCATCATTTGATATTCCGTGCATATTCAGTATGCCTTGTTTTCTTCCAAAGAAAATGTTTGCTTGTTATGAGAAAGTTAGTTAGTAAATGTCTCACAAACTTGATGGCACACTTTATTTTCTTGCATTTAATAAACCTGAACCATTGCGTCCTTCTTTGTTGCGTATATGCTTGCGCTTTATGAGTTGAAGTTAGCAGAACCATGTATCATGGGGAACGCTTTCAACATTTCATATTATTCCGTTGATATCATGATTCTTTTGCTTATGGATCCCATCGGTGTGAAATAAAAGGGGAACTTGTAAGATCATGGAGTTTGTATGTGTGTTAGAGAAATGCCTGGGCCGCTAGCCTAAGCCATGCCTAATCATGGTGGAAACTTGCAGCATAACCATAATGAGCATTCTATGACGCATCCTCAATAAAAACCTATGCAAATAGCAAATAAAAAGATCGTTGAGATGCTCATTGTCTACTTGCCTTGTCATTTTGATTATGGGATAGCTCCTGTATCATGTGCAAGGGGTACCCAGTTGGCGGTTCTCTATGATACATATGTACTTACAATGACAAGAGCTTACTTGTTACTGAAGTTGAGTAGCATGAGGTTTGGTACTCGTAAGTTAGGGGGCATGAGATTTCAACTTATAACTTGTCAAGCATATCCTCTTAGTTGTGTCACTTTAACCTTAACCATTTAAAGATGCTTATAATAGGGGCAATGAGAGCTCAAAGCTAATGAGTACCATAGTTTCAGGATTTGGAAGCCTTTCAAACTGTTCAAAACCTTTTCATTTCCTTGTTGAGTCACCACCTATTCTATGAGCACTTTCTTGAGAGCATAGTTGTCATTCTTAGTGTAGTATGCTTGTCTCAAAACTTGATTATTTGTGTTATGACTTTGATGCTTGTATCTCTGATATCTTTACTTCTAGTCTTCACATGAACTTCAGAGGTGCATTGGCATTTATGTTTGCTCTACAATCAAAAGCAAGCGAGATACCACTCTATCATACCTTGTTATGAGCATTGCAATGTTGCTTATGTTTATGTTTCATGCTACTTATTATTTTTGAGTTGGAATCTCTTCATAGCTTGCAATGACTATTAAGTAAACTTAGTTGCATACTCTTTATTATGAATTGCCTGAGTAGTTGATCATATGCTGAGAATATATACATCCTATGAAGCAAATGTGTTCGTGAAAGTTTGTTTTATCGCACTCAGTTTTCCACTTAATTGCTTGAGGACAAGCAATAAGCTAAGCTTGGGGGGAGTTGATACGTCCAAAACGTATCTACTTTCCCGAACACTTTTGCTATTGTTTTTCCTCCAAAATTGTGTGATTTGGATACAACTAACACAGACTGACGCTGTTTTCAGCAGAATTACCTTGGTGTCTAGTTTTTGTGCAGAAAATGAACTATCGGGAAAAATCCCAGAAAATATGCCAAAAATCCTATTTCACCAGAACACTCACGGAGCTAGAAGAGGAGACGGAGAAGGGCCACAAGGGGCCCACACCACCTGGTCGCGCAGGCCAGGCCAGGCCACGCCTAGGGGTGGTGTGGCCGCCTCGGTAACCCCCTCGGCCTCCCTCTTCGCCCATAATATGCCTCTTGACCTAAAAACCAAGGGGGGTTCGACATTTTTCCAAAAAGAGTTCTGCTGCACCGCCACCACCAGATTCCGTGATTCCGAACCAGAAACTCCGTTTTGGCACCCTGCCGGGACAGGGAATTGGAGGAGATCATCGCCATCATCATCACCATCGCTTCTCCATCGACCATCCATGTTTCCCCCATCTATGAGTGAGTAATCCCCAGCTGTAGGCTATGGGGATGGTAGGGATTTGATGAGATCGTTCATGTAATGGCATCAGATTGTTAGGGCATGGTGCCTAGTATCTTCTATTAGTGCTTTATGACATTGTTGCGACTTTTTATGCTTAATGCTTGTCACTAGGGCCCGAGTGCCATGCTTTCATATCTGAACATGTTATTGATTCAGTATGATAGTATTGTTTATGGTCTTACCTGCAAGTTGTATACACATATTGTTGTCTAGAACCAAAGGCCCTGGAGTGACAGCAATCGGGATAACCAGAGGGAATGGCTTTGATGTGAGGATCACATGTGTTCACGGAGTGTTAATGCTTTGCTCCGGTGCTCTATTAAAAGGAGCACCTTAATTGCCATTAGTTCCCTTGAGGCCCCGCTGCAAACGGGCTGGCAGGACAAAAGATGTTGTGCAAGTTCTCATTGCAAGCACGTATGACTATATATGGAACACATGCCTATGACTATCTAGTACTTGGATGCTTTATCTTATTTAGCTGCAAATGCCCTATGTCTTGATTGCTATATGAATTGTCTTGTCCATGCAACGCCCGTCCATCCATCCCTATGCCTACCGCACTTTCATCCTACTATTTACTGCAATTGTTACTGTTGTATTTACTTTTACTACTGCTATTACTTTCCTATTGCTATTACAAAACTGTTGCTACTGATAAACTGCTGTGAGCAAGATTGTTTCCAGGTGCAGCTGAATTGACAACCCAGTTGTTAAGCCTTATAAATATTCTTTGGCTCCCCTTGTGTCGAATCAATAAATTGGGTTTCACTTCCCTCAAAAATACTGTTATACACCCCCTATACTTGTGGGTCATCACACCTCCCCTGTGAGTTTGGCCTCCCAGCCATGGCCATCTGCCATCCTGGGCACTACATAGGTGGACATTCATACTCACGAGGTAGCCTCAGCTCAACCTCTTCCGCAAGGGAACCCATACTAAGACATATAAACTTCTAGTTAAGCCCTACCTAACTCAGGTAATGTAGGTGTACGATAAAATTGTAATGGTATCGCATCCAAACCCAACCATCAGTTTTTATCAAAGTCAAGGCTCATGCTTCCTTCAGTTTCATCATCAAACCATTGTGTTTCATAACACATGTCAAAACATTTCAATAGAATGAATCATTATTCTAAGGTTTTCATAATCCTTTTCTCCAAGTATTCCCATCTAAGTGATCAAGTTTTAGCTTAGCACTAGCCATTAGTATTGAGGGTATCATTATGGGGGGTGCTAATCAAGTATAAGTATCCAAGACTAGTTTTAGGATCTTGAGGGGATCCATCCTATTTTCCATTAATCACAATTCATTAACTAAGTAAGAAACTTTAGTAATTAAAAGGGAAAAGTAAAGCTTGCAAGTAAAACTTGGGATGGGTATAATCAAAGTTGCATAACCAAGCATGCCTAGTGCATCTTGCATTAGTTAGTGTGCACTGATAGCTTTCCTTGTTGGGTGTAGTCGTTGAAGTTCTCTTCTGCTTCCTCCAAGTACTCCTCCTCGTCGTAGCCTGGGTCAGTACTAGCGTCTATAAATATATACGAGGTACACAATCACCAAACAACACTTCACTATTTCTATTTAGCACACAAGGGATCACACTATATGATCTAGCATCATCCTACTCATCACACGAATTAATGGCACATGCTTATTTATCTTATTTTGGGAAAGGTAATTTCTACTTATTGATAAATACTTAAGATTTTATATTCTCCAATTAAAATATGGGATCATATTGACACATGTCATCACCACATATTCTAATACTTTGGGAATGGGATTTAAAGTGGTGGTCATATATTACAAGATTTAATATTACTATTTAATAATATTAAAGTGACTAGAAATGCCTATATAGCATTATTTTAAAACTAATCCTTGTTTAATATCTATAAAACCAAATATTTTTACATATTCAAGTAGATCATGGCAAATGTGATTTTTGAGAGTTGGAATCAACTCAAAAGCATTTATTGTTGATTTTATAAAAATGTTTGAAGTGGTAAAACTCTCTTTCTTGTTATTTTTGGTATAGGCGATCTATAATTTCAAATGGTTTGAATCCAACGGGAGTGATTAGATATTTTCAATACCTTTCTAAAAAAATCATGCAATTTGGTTCAGTACAACTCTTTGAATTCAATTTTGAATACAGCTACTGAATAGGGTTTTTAACTAAATGGCAAAATTCTATTTGAACCGCTAGGCTTTGCGCGGGAAAAGAAATGGGCCGGCCCAACTACACAGCACGCGCAACGGGCTGCTGACAGGTTGGTCCCACATGTTAGCGGCTCTATCTAACCGAAACGGTATCAGCAAATCTCAGCGCTACGATTAGAACAAGATCTAGAGCTGATGTTCATCGTCTACGTCACAGAGCTCTGGCGAGATTCTAAACCTAGCGGCACGGTGGGGGTCGTGGGAAGCTTACCAGGGCTCTAGCTAGGTCCAGTGATGGGGGCGAATGGGCTGGTAGACGACACCGAGTCAATTGGTGGTCGTGGCGTATCCTGGGTGGCTCCAATCAACTACACCCTTCATTCACTACAGTGGCGGGCTCCGGCCAAATTCCGGTGACGTGGTGCTAGCCTTGCTCCAGGGAAGGGTCGGTGAGGTTTTTGAGAGAGAGGAGAGTGAAATGGTGTGCCGTTTGAGGTCTGGGTGGCTCCTATTTATACACCGGCGTTGGAGGCAGGGCGGCATTGTCGGGCTCATCAACGACGCTGCTATAGGTCGAGCTAGGCATGGCGGATGGCGTGGGTTGACGCGGTGGACTGCGGCGATCGTCGTGCGCGTAGTGGTGTGGCAAGGGGCGGTCTTAGTTGGTCGGGTGATGTCGGTGCTTTGTTCAGGTATAGAGGTGTTCGTCATCAAGTATGGTGGTCACGAGGCATGCGGCAGCGAATCATCATGTCTGGGAGGTGGCCGGTGACGCGGCGGGTGCGGGTACGCGCGGAGAGAGCGAGGCGCGGCGTGTGTGCGCGAGGCGGCTTCGGCGCTCCGTCGTGCTCTCGGCATGGCAGAGCCATAAAATGGGCACGGCTGCTTTGGCTTCTCCACTCCTTGCCGTTGGTCAAGGGGTGGACAGAGAGGGGCGGTGAGGTCACGGCTATCAGCTAGGCATCATGGGATAGGGCAGCGCGGCGTGTGGCGACTGGTCCATGGTCGACCGGCATGGCATGCTCGGTACGGTCATGGCACTGGTCACTGCGGCGAGTGAGGTTGCTCCACTACACGGCCAAGTACTAGGGATGGTCGTGGGTGATTTACTGGGTTGATTGTAGTACAAGCATGTGCACGAGTTTGATTTCAAACAGTAGATAGTTGTTGAATTTGTACTCTGTCTGCTAAGTGTTCGACTAAATGGCCGCATGAACTTAACCTTGGAATTTCTTCATGATTTTTGGTGAGTGAGCTATTCACATGCTTGGTAGTCTCTGGTTGCTAGCGATTGTCAAATGGTGGAGGTTTGAGTGGTTTTTGAAAAACAATGATCTATGCATCTATACTTGATTCAATTTTGAATTGCCTCTCAAATAGATTTAAACTTAGCTTTTATAGATTCGTAATGTTTGCTTGGGTTCATTTTTACTTAGTCTAGCAAGGGGTGAAAAGAACTAGAATTGTTTCTATTGGAAATATTTTACTAGAGATGCCCAAAGTAGGTTAGTGGTTAATTTTGGCTAAAGTGACCATTTGATCATATGCCTCATATTTGATTCTCTTTTTATTTGATTCTGTTTGGAATTGACCTAGATGATGTGTTATTCATTTTTAAACTAATCCTTAGCATTTATAGCAATCAATAATGGCAAAGAAAAGCATTCATGCATTAATATAAATCACACATGCACTCATATGGGTTTAGGAGTAAAAAAAATTGTTAACCCTAATCTTGAGTGATTAGAACTTGATAAGCTTGTTTAATATTTTTGAGATGTTACAAACCTTCCCTCCTTAAACAGAATTTCATCTCGAGATTCTAGAAAAACTAGGAACTAAAGAGATTGGGAAACTCTGTCCTAATATAATCTTCTTGCTCCCAAGTAGCTTCTTCTTCGTTATGGTTACTCCACTGGATCTTGAGAAACTTGATACTTCTGGTCCGGGTGGTTCTGAATGCTTCTTCCAAAATATGGATGGGCACTTCACGATAAGTTAGATCCTTATTGATATGGCTCTATGATCGATGTTCTTGAAACCTTCGGTCTTCTCCGGAACTTCTAGGCATTTCCTAAGTAACGAGATATGGAACACATCATGTATAACTGACATTTCTTTAGGCAGTTCCAATTGATAGGATACTTCTCCTCCGCGGCTTAAAATCCTGAAGGGTCCAATATATCTGGGGGCAAGCTTCCCTTTCAGTCGAAAACACTGCATTCCCTTCAAGGGTGATACTTTGAGATACACAAAATCTCCGATATTGAAGGTCAGGTCTCGACGTCTTTTATCAGCATAACTCTTCTGTCTGGATTGGGTGGTCTTGAGGTGTTCATGGACTTTGTGAACCTTCTCTTCAGCTTCTCATAGGATATCGGGTCAGAATATCTGACTCTCTCCTACTTGCGACCAATTCAAGGGGGTACGGCACTTTCTTCCATACAAAAACTCAAATGGGGCCATTCGCAAACTGGCTTGATAACTGTTGTTGTATGAGAATTCTACGAAAGGCAGACAATCTTCCCATTTGGATCCATATTCTAGAACACAAGATCTCAGCATGTCTTCTAGTATCTGGTTTACTCTTTCTATTTGTCCGTCGGTTTGCTGGTGATAAGTTGTGCTGAAGTTCAGTTTGGTTCCTAATCCTTCTTGGACTTTCTTCGAGAACCTTAAGCTAAACTGGTTTCCTCGATCTGACACTATGGTTTTGGGGGTCCCATGCAGACTAACTATTCTAGCAATGCATAACTCCGCTAGCTTCAAGCTTTGATAGGTAGTCTTGATGGGTATGAAATGATCTACTTTAGACAGTCTATTCACTATGACCCAAATAGAGTCATTTCCCCTACTAGATGTAGGCAAACCCGTGATGAAATCCATTCCAACAGAATCCCATTTCCATTCCAGAATCTGTAATGGTTGCAAAAGTCATGCGGGTCGCTGATGTTCCGCTTTGACTCTCTGACAGATATCACACTTGGCTATGTAGCTTCCAGCTTCTATCTTCATTTGTGCTACCAAAATTGCTCCTTCAAATCCTGATACATCTTGGTTCCTCCTGAGTGAATAGAATAAAGGGTATCATGGGCTTCCTGCATAATGACTTGTTTCAACTCTGAATCTGCTGGCACACAGATACGTCCCTTATACCACAGAAGTCATTCTTCATCTTCGGTGAATTCGGGTACCTTCCCTGTTCCGATACGATGCTTGATTCCATCAATATTTCCTTTCTGAGCTTTGTTTATCTGACTGATCAAAGTGTGTTGAAGTTCAATGCTGGCTAGAAATCCTTCGCTAACTAGCTCCATTCTAAAGTTCTCCAACTCCTCATGCAAACTTGGTTGGTCTTCCTTGATCATGGTATTTAGTCTACATGGCAATCTACTAAGAGCATCCGCTACCACATTGGCCTTGCTGGGGTGATAGTGAATGTCAAGGTCATAATCCTTGATTAAATCTATCCATCTCCTTTGCCTCATATTCAGCTCCTTCTGGGTGAAAATATACTTTAGACTCTTGTGATCTGAATAAATCTCGCAGCGGTTACCCATGAGGTAATGACACCATGTCTTCAAGGCTAAAACTACGGCTACCAGTTCTAAGTCATGGGGAGGATAGTTTTGCTCATATTGCTTCAGTTTTCTGGATAGGTATAATATGACTTTGCCTTCTTACATCAACACACATCCAAGACCAATCTTGGCTGCATCACAATACACATCAAAAGGCTTCTTGATATCTGGCATGATCAAAATTGGGGCTGAAATCAATCTCTTCTTAAGATCTTGAAAACTTGCTTCACATTTGTTCGTCCACTCAAACTTCTTGTCTTTCTTTAATAGCTGAGTCATTAGTATTGCGATGCTTGAAAATCCTTCAACAAACTTGGGGTAATATCCGGCTAATCCAAGAAATGCACGGACTTTGGTTTGAGTGGTTGGGGCTTTCCATTCTTCGACATCTTTTTATCTTGGCGAGGTTGACAACAACTCCTCCTGCCGACAAGATATGGCCTAGGAATCCTACTTCCTTTAACCAGAACTCACATTTGCTAAACTTGGCATACAATTGATGCTCTCTAAGAGTTTCAAGGATGGTTCTTAGGTGCTGTTCATGGTCTTCTTCTGACTTGGAGTAGATTAGAATGTCATCGATAAAAACAACGACAAACTTATCCAGGAAGTTCATAAAAAAAATATTCATGAGGTTCATTAAGTAAGCGGTGGCATTGGTTAATCCAAAAGACATGACATTGTACTCATACAATCCATATCTGGTGGTGAAGGCGGTCTTTGGAATATCCGTTGCACGGATCTTCAATTGATGATAACCAGTTCTAAGATCAATCTTATAAAACACTCCGGCACCAGTCAGTTTGTCAAAAAAATCTTCTATCTTCGGCAGTGGGTACTTTTTCTTGATGGTGACGTCATTCAGCTTCCGATAATCCGTACAAAAATGGCTGGCACCACCCTTCTTGTCCACAAACAAAACAAGTGATCTCCATGGCGATGCACTTGGTTGTATCAAACCTTTTCCCAAGATATCATCAAGTTGCTTCTTTAGCTCCACTAATTCAGATGGGTTCATACTATATGGTCTCTGAGCTATGGGTCTAGTTCAAGGAACTAGTTCAATGATAAACTCAATATCCTGATCTGGGGGCATACTGGGCAATTCATCTGGGAACACATCCGGGTATTCACACACTACTCTGACTTGGTCAATGGTGGTTTTGGCTAAACTTTAGTTGTACTTGAATTGACAGGGTAGCGTCTCAGATACATGTTCTACTGATACTCCGGTGCCACTGGTCATGGTTATGGCTTTCTTGGCACAGTCGATTAATCCTTGATATTTCGACATCCAATCCATTCCTAGTACTACTTCCAAACCTTTGGTTCCAAGTACTATTAGATTGGCATAAAAATCTAACCCATGGATTCTGATAGGTACGGCCTTGTAAATTTTTCTAGCTTCGGTGGTTGAACCAGGTATTTGAACTATCATAACATGCTTAAAATTGGTGGGTTGAATCTTACTAGTGCATGCAAATTCTTCTGTAACAAACGAGTGCGATGCTCTAGAATCAAACAACACTCTTTCTAATACTGAGTTAACAGAAAACATACCCAGCACGACATCTGGCGCTTCCTGGGCTTCTTCAGCATTCATGTGGAATAGACGACCAGTATGGTTGTGCGGGTTTCCTGGGGCAAATCTCTTTCTAGGCTGGACACAGCGCTGCTGTTGGGCAGGTGCAGTAACATTGGTTTTTGCGGCAAGCTTCTTGGGGCACTCGTTCCAGTGGTGACCCGTGACTCCGCATTCAAAGCAAGTGATCATTGACTTGTCCTTCCCTGCGATAGGCACATCATTGCTTCCAGTCCTTGGGGCAGTATTGTTGTTGTTGCTATTGTTGGACCTTGGCGGTGGACGGTTGAAATTATTGGGGTTGTTGTTGTGGTTTTTGTGGCCTCCGGGCCTCAGGTTTCCTCCACCACGGTTGGGATAGTTCGGACTGGACATAGGGGGTCTGTTGTTTCTGGTTGCATATCCTGCAGACGGTTTGGGACGATACTTCGGGGTCTGGTGGGGTCCAGGTTGGTGCATATAGGATGCTTGCGGTTCTCACTAGCTTGGTTGATCTTTCCTTCCATCTAGATAGCCGAATCCACTAAGGCTTCAAGGTCACCAAAGGGAATGTTGACTAGCATTGTATGCATCTCATTATGTAGAGCATTCAAGAATCTCTCCTTCTTCTTCGCTTTAGTGCCAATCTCATCAGGGGCAAATTTGGCTAGAGATAGTAATTTGTCATGGTATTGCACAACAGTCATTCTCCCCTGCTTCAGCTCCCTGAATTCATCTCTCATCTTCTTGATCAAACCCGAGGGCACATGGGTCCGGCTGAAGTTAAGTTTGAATTCCTCCCAAGTCATCATCTGACCTTCGTTCATGGTACTGGTGCTGTTCCACCAAGATCTTGCATAGATTGCCTGATAGTGGGTGGCAAATATTACCTTCTCATTGGCATCTACTCCAGCCACTTCTAAGTTGTTTTCCATGGTCTGCCGCCAGTCATCAGCATCTAAAGGCTCTTCTAATTTACTAAACATGGGAGGGTTAGTGTTTTGGAAGTTCTTGAGTTTTGATCCATGGTGATCTTGGTTTCCATGGCCTTGATTGTTATGTGCCATCTGGGCTATCTGTTGAAGAGTGGCTAGATTGGCTTGACGTTCAGCTCTACCGGCTTCATGGTTAGAAACTAACATCTGCAGAATCTACAGCATTGGGTCCTAACATGAGCTGCTTCCTCCGGGGTTTCCACGAGTCATCTAAAGATTGAGATAGATAATGAGATAAGAGGGAAATTTTCTATGGTTTATTGGTATGGTTCAAAAGTTTTTAAAACTTTGAGCATGACTAAGGTTTTGAAACTAATAACCTTTTCTCATTCATTCATTCATTCCAAGCACACAATACAAACACACACCACAACTAAGAAAGCAGATGGTTTTAGGAACCATTCTGTGAAGCTACGATACAATGGGACGAATACAACTCACACCTACGATAGTGCTCAGGTGCGACTACTCATCATCGGGGGTGTCGGGCTCCTCGTCATCAATGAAGTCGATGTCATCCTAGTCAGTGTGGTCCTCCATGGCAATGTCCTCCAGATAGTCATCATCATCACTAAGGTAAGAGTGAATATCACCATGGATATCTTCACCTTCCTCCTCCTTCTCCTCCAGCTGGATCTCCTGGTTGTGGATAGTCTCCTCCAAGGTGGCTATCTTCTGACGAAGACAGGCAATGATGCGATCCTTCTAGTCATGATGGTTACGAAGTGACTTGCACTCCTTGGCGAGAATGACGAGGGTTTGCTTCCTCTCAGTGGCTTCAGCATGATTCTGGTTGGCGTAGGCACGAGCGTTGTCCAACTCCTTCTGGGTCTCGTGCAACATGAAGGCCATGTGGTCCATGTGATGCTTCAACTCCGGATGTGCCGGCATTGCCAAAGGCTGTCCTGTAGAGTCACGTCTTGCATAGTGAGCAAAACGGGTGCCATTGATCTGGTTGATGTTTTGTGCACACAGACGAGCAAGTGCCTCCTGCATTGCCCTGGCTAGACCGTCTAACCAGTTGTTCTCCCTCACTCTGAACTGAATCTTCTCCGAAAGAGGTGGCTCCATTTTGCCCCTCAGATGCGCAACTATCAGCCACTTTAGGTCCCCTCCTTGTTGGTCATTGACCTGTGCTCCGAAGAACTCCGGGTGCGGGCGTCCAAGATACTCCGAGAGCTGATCCAAATCCCTCTCAAAGATGAGCTATCCACCATTGCCCAACTGGTAAAACTTGCTATATTTGACCTCCATCTATAAGCAATTAAGATGAGTAAGTTAGTGAGGCGATCAAGTGTGTCAATTTTTATATAGAATTGTAAGAGTTTTGAGCAACATGTGAACTCTGTTTTGAAAGAATCTCAAGGATAGGAGTGAGAATAGGTTTTGTAAATACTCACTTTCTTTGTTGTGAAACTAAGTTTTTTCAGACGTCCATTCTAACTAGTGTCTCCTATGGTCAGGATGGCTCTGATAACACTTGTCAACACCCGGATTTTTAAGTCCAGATGCCTGTTATGCCGTACATCGCAATCCCAGGATTACCATTTTTGTGACACATAACAGAATTGGTAGCACAGTACATCATCCTTTACAAACCATAATAGTCTTACAAATAAAGGATCTCATGATCCAGTCTTAATACAAATCAGAGCAGCGGAAAATATAACATAGTAGATTCCATCTTCATAGTCACAGGCAATGATGACGATGGGAGATGATCCTAGTTATCATAGACCTCCTGATGTCCATCTTCCGAGTAGTCCTCCTCATAGTCTGGCCATGGGAATAGCCAGGGATAAACCCATGAGTACTCTTTAAGTACTCGCAAACTATCACTAGTATAAGTAAGGTAAAGCTAGTAGGAATCTTAAGCTCTAGGTTTGTTCGCAAAAAATCCAGGTTTATTTCCAGAATGCCTTACAGAGTAAAGACCTAATTTAGTTCTCTAGATTACTTAAGTGGGAATCTAGTTTTCATGTTCACAACCTTGTTGTGGTCAAGTCAAAGTCATTATTCAAGTCATTTTCAAAACATCTGACAACAGAAAAGTATGGCCACTCCAACTGTCCATAACCGCAAACGTGGCTATTATAATAGTTTAACACTCTGCAGAGGTGGTACACTTTTACCACAATATTCGATACATCCGTCAGGGATTACCCTGAATCAGCATACTTGGTATGCGGATAATCAATCCTAACCTTTCAATTACACACCCTAGTATAGGCACCTCCCCTATGAGTTTGGCCTCCTAGCCATGGCCATCTGCCATCCTGCACACTTCATAGGTGGACATTCATATTCATGAGGTAGCCTCAGCTCAACCTCTTCTGCAAGGGAACCCATAATAAGACATATAAACTTCCAGTTAAGCCCTACCCAACTCAGGTAATGTGGGTGTACGGTAAAATTGGAATGGTATCGCATCCAAACCCAACCATCAGTTTTTATCAAAGTCAAGGCTCATGCCTCCTTTAGCTTTGATACGTCGTAAACGTATCTATAATTTTTGATGTTCCATGCTTGTTTAGTATCTACTTTCTTATGTTTAGTCCACACTTTGAGGTATTTTTATTCATTTTCTGGAACTAACCTATTAATAAGATGCCACGGTACCAGTTGCCTGTTTTCTTCTGTTTTTGGTTCTAGAAAAGCCAAAAAATGAATATTCTCGGAATTGGACCGGATAAAAGCCAAAGTGGATATTTTACAGGAAGACTCACGGAGACAGAAGATGAGACGGAGAGGGGCCAGGGGCTAGCCACACCATGTGGTGGAGCGGGTCCCCCTGGCCGCGCCACCAGGTGATGTGGGCCCCTAGTCCACCCTCTGACATCGCCTTTTCGCCTATAAGAAGCCTCCGATGTAGAAACCCTAAATAATCTAGCCTCCAGCCACGAAAAGTTCTGTAGCGCGGCCGCCACCGAAGGGGAGATTCGGGGGATAGAAAATCTCTGTTCTGGCACCCTACCGGGATGGGGAAGTGCCCCCGGAGGCATCTCCATCGATCTCCACCACCATCTCCATCGCCGTTGCTGATTCCCATGATGATGAGGGAGTAGTTCTTCCTTGAGGCTAAGGGTTCTACAATTAGCTATGTGTTCATCTCTCTCTCTCTCTATGCATGATCATATTGTGGAGAATATCATTTTGCGGCCCAAAAGTTGGGGCGCCCAGGCAACACAGAACCCAAGTTGCTTACAATCAGCTGCGCTGCCCAGAGTTGGCGTGCCAAATACCCAGAGGTTTTTTTGGCACGAATTCAACTTTACATTTCAATACAAAATATCATGCTAACGGCCGTCAAGTTGCCCCCCTGTCAACTTTCGCCGTTATGTCGTTCCCGTCGTGGTTGCCATGTAGGCTTGCAGCGTTGGCGCATGCATCCTTTACGCGTCTTCTTCTTTCTCCGGGATGGCAATCTGTGCTCGCGGCCATGGCGCGGAGCTAGGACTTGGACGAACCTGCTCGACCCCGTTCTCCTCCCCATCCCGAATCAGAGCTCGCCCTCACCATGGCCGCACCCATGGCACGACATGGGGACGGGAATTCATTCTCGGGTGAGATCTATCACCATGCCGACCATGCTCGGTCCTGTTGGCCTCCTCCAGAATCCGAGCTCGCCGTCGTCGTGGTCGCACACACACCAGCCACGGCGCCTTCCTCTCTGAACCCCAAAGCCGCATCCGCCCAGTTTGGCACAACGCCAACAAGGTGAAAATGCATCAAGTTTTATTCTTGTGATTGTAGAAAAACATGTATGTACCATGGCCGTAGCATACTCTAACAATGTACACATATGTTGTTTACTAGATTTTCATTTGAAATTAGTAGCTCCGTGATGACGAAACATAGAGAACCTAAATGGAATGACGATGATGACCATGTTTTGTACTTTGCATTGCATCAACAAGTGCTCGCTGACGAAGCAAGTTACCAAGAGAGTGGAGTTCATCAGCCATTGCCAAAAAATATGTGAACAAATCAATGAGTGATTCAATGCAAATACGCGCAGAAAAGCTAGATCCATGTCATCAGTCATCAATATGTGGCACATTCTAGTGATGTATTCAAATGCGTACACCATGTATCATTTCCTTGAAGTGGTTGTTATCCTAAGCAAAAATGCCTAGTATGCACATTACCTTTGTATGTTCTATGCTGCAATTCTGTTGTTATGGGCGTGGAAAGAAAAGCGCTCCAGCACCACCAAGTCCAGCACCGCAAAGCAGCGGTGCATCCGTGATCGCACACACGTCTGGTACCCCGAAAACCTCCGTCCCTCGCTCCAGCAAAGCAGCGGAAGCAGCAACTCCTTTCTAGATAAAGCCACCGAGAACATGTATCTCGCTAATCCGAGACCATGGGGGAAAATACTAGAGGGGGAGAGAGATCCTTCACGAGGAGGTGTGTGTGAGAAGTGAGGAGAGGGGGGCCTTTTATAGGAGGAGGGGGTACCCCTCCCCCATGGCCGGAGCCCCATGTGGTGACCCCTCACCTCCTCATTCATGTGGTGGTAACTCCGTCCACATAAATTTGCCCCTTCACGTTCTCTTTTAAAGTCTCCACTTTAAATGCATTAAATTTCTCCAAATTTAATGCTCTCTCATTTAATAAAACTCTATTATTATTTTTTATTCAGAATTTTGTTAATTACTTTAATTAACAAACATTCACATAAAACCCCCTACAACATTTCAATATTACATGCATAACCAATTTCAGCAATTTCACCCGAAACAATTTCGGTGCCTATTGAAATAATTCCAGCGCTTTCTTAAATCTTTATCTGAAACATATTTGCTCCAAATGGTGCCGGTATCCCTTAAGTGTGTCACCCTACGGTTCGCGAATAATGCAGAGATGATCGAGACCCCTCTCAGATCAATAATCAGAAGCGGGACCTGGAGATCCATACTGACTCCTACACATTCAACAATGACATCTGTGATCGTGAGAACCTTTAACGCTAGTATATAAATCCCTTTGTCTCATGATATAATACATGTCCGAGATTCGATGATCGGTATCCAAATACCTAGTTTGATCTTGTTACCGACATGCACTCTTTTCTCGTTCCCATGATATAACATTCTAATGATCTCATCACTTGCTTGCAAGCTAACCAATGTGATATCACCGAGAGGGCCCAGAGTATATCTATCCGTCATCGGGATGGAAAAATCCCACTCTTGATCCATGAGCCTCAACATAACACCTTTGTAGCACTGAACCCACCTTTATAGTCACCCTATTACGGTGTGACGTTTGATGTTATCAAGATACTCTTCCGGTATTAGCAATTAACATGATCTCATGGTCTAAGGACTAAGATTACTTCGTATGATGTTATAGCAATATAAACATAATGACTTTGATCGTAATGCAATACTTCGGATGAATGTTCATCACATCATTCCACCAATGTTGTGACCTCGTTATTAACAACATCCAATGTCCATGATCAGGAAACCTTGATCATCTTGTTAATCAACGAGCTAGTTTATATGAGAGGCATTACTAGGAACTTTGTATTTTGTTTATTAAACACACATGTATTAATGTTTCCAATTAATACAATTATAGCATGCAAAATAAACATTTATCATAAACATGGAATAAGATAATAACCACTTTATTATTGCCTCTTGGGCATATTCCCTTCAGTCTCCCACTTGCACTAGAGTCAATAATCTAGTTTGAAAAACTTTGCGTATTGAACACCTATGGCTTTCTGGTGTTGCATATACGCGATTGCTAGTGGTTAACATAATCTCCGGATCTGGCACTTTCAGGTCCATGTGTATTTGCATGTCTTTGTGTCTATACGCATCACTCATTCTCAAATGAGATGGCATTGTATAAATTTGGTCCTTTGGATCTTTAGTTCGTTCGGGTAAAAATATGTTGATATTATTGTCATACAATATATCTTCATAGTATTAGCCCACTTTGAACAACACCTAGTTTGATAACAAACTACTTAACACAAATGCCCTCCTTTGCTGCTATTATAGCAGTCATATACTTAGCCTTTTGTTGTAGTATCCGTCACAATGTTTTAACTTTGGAACTTATCCAAATCCATCATGGAACATCCTTTCCATTACATTGTGCCACCCATAGTTCATCACGTATAATTCTCAAGTGAATCCCACATGATTTACTTCCCATTACATCTATACCTACTCTAATCGTCTACCTTCTAGGCTATAGTGGTATCAACTAGTGATAAGATTATGCTACCTCACAGGGATTCTAAATATAGTCTCCATCACCAATACTACTCCACATGATATCCTAATCTTAGTCGTAATCCTCTTTGATATTTTAACTTACTTGAGATATCCTAGTGGTGTTATACCTATTTAGAGCTACACTCAAATGACATTTCTCTAGAGAAGACATATAACTAATCCTTAAGAAATATGATAAAAACATCCAACTTAATTGTGACAAGGTTTATCTTCAAGTGGATATCCATCACAAGTCTTGGTTTAGATAAGATGGCTCCTATAGTCACTATCCAACCTACAGACCTTCCTAAAAGGGTTTAATCCTAAGGTCAAAGCATATGCTCTAATACCAGATGTGGTGACCCAGCATACCACTGCATGATGTAGTACACTATAGTCATTGATATAACACCAAGGAAACACCATTCACTAGTATTACATCCCTTAGAGTGGTACAACAGAAACACAGCAGGTCCAAGACATGACTATAGATTACAACTCGACTCTTTACAAAAGATCCAGAGAACACTCTAGGTTAAAGAGGAATAAATCAACTTCTTACAAAGAAGAACCAGAAAATAATAACTTAGAACTATCTGGCTAATAAGACTAGCATCTAAACTATCAGGCTTGCAATTGCTACTAATGCAATGCTCTACAGATGTAGGTTTTATGGCTAGAGTATCTACTCCGATCTAATCAGGAACTTCATATTCACTTCAATTGATGTATAGGTTGACTTCATTGACTTTATTGAAGAATTTGAGTTGTCGATGATAGTTTCTTGAGCATAAGTTGGTGTTGACATCGTCTTCAACGGCTTAGAACCTAGCAAGGGTTAAGAAGGTACGGTGGAGTACGAGCGTACTCAGCAAGTTCACTAAAAAGGAGTGTATGATGCACTATCTCTATAACCATAGACCAAAGGTTGTTGGCAATGCAGGTTTTCGTAAACATTTCTTTAAAGGTTTCTTTAATTTAGAAATCTATGTCTGACAGCCTTCCTAGGTTGACCAGAACTTTCGTGGAGTTCCTTTCCTGCTGCATTCATAGATCGTTCTTGAAACAGGGAGTAACATGTCATAATTCTTACACTGTGCAGAGGTGCGTTACTTTACCCATGAGAGACCTTAGCCTTGTTGCACATCCAAGTCATGAGCTTGTCCACACTTACTTGGTATGGGGCCCAGTCTAAGATCCAAGCCAATCACTGCCCTTCTCCGCGACCACGCATGAAGACACGATCCCCCAAGAAGATCTACCACGGTTACTCTTCGGGTAGCATTTCTAAGACTCTATAAGAAGCTCTGTCTGGCAGCCACCATCAGCTATGGTGAACCTTCAACAAGACAGCTATACACAGGTAATCTAGACACCAATATCGCGCGAAACTAAGGGGTCCCACCCGTGTGCTAAGTTCTCAACTAGAAATCAATAGCCTCACGATAAGGTCATCCGTCCATGCGAAAGGAAGAAGATCCAGCTGACTTCTCCATCCCATTCAAAATCTCATGGTTAACGTGTAATTTACGGAGCTAGAATCACTGGTGACATTGGTTGTTAAGTCCTAGATATTATATTCCTTTACCACTGGAACTGTATCAATAGATTATTATCATTTGGTAAATAATCCATAATCATATTATTATGAAAATAGTGTTTTCTGACCTTTTTGAAATGCAGGTGATGACAACATTTGAGTTACAACTATTTGATAGAAAATAACCAGAGGACATGAGCAAGTATGAACTTGCCTTTTGTGATTGCAAGATTATGCAATCACGGTCTTCAAGACAATAGAAGATCCAAATTCTATAAATAACATCATTAGTCCGGTAAGGATGAATGTTTAAAGAAGCAATATGAAATTATCATAAGTAATGTAATGCAAGTTTGTAAACTTGAATCCCCATAATAATCGTCTATGATTTTGGTTTTGGGGCTTGTGATGACTTGTTTGGAATGTGTTGCACTTTTAGATTAGTTTCACACTTGTGTTTCTTATTAAGGCTTGTGAGAGTGTGTGAAATAACATGTAAGTACAATAAGTAGCATACAATAGTAAATGACTCAAATGTGGAATGGTATTTAAAGACTTCTTATATAAAGATTATTAATTATTTAGAGCTTTTATAGAAATGCTTAAAAATTACCTTTAATGTTTCTTAAAAGAAAAACTTACTTAACTATACAAAAGCATTTAATCTTGAAGTGAACACTCTTAGGGTTCCTTTCTAACTATAGTTATTAAAAAGAAAAGTATTACTCGATTTGAATAATCACAACACTTGTAGTGGAGACTTATATGTATTGAATACAAGACGATTTTATATGTTGTTTTATTTCATAATGCTTCCTAAAGGTGAAATAAGAATTCTATGGCCCTTATGGGAGTGGTATTTTCTTAATATTATAAGGGAATAGAATCATTTACCTATTTTAGAATTAATGATTATATTCTATAAACATGAGAAAATCATTACTTAAAATACTTAAGAACTTTGTTTAGATTCTTACTTGGCTTCTTAGACTAGTAAGAGAATTAGTATATATCATCCTGGTGATTTTATAAATGCATAACATCCTTTTTTCTCAAAAATATACTATTTTAGGTGATCTTATAATTGATAAAACCTTTTTTGGGAAGGTTAAGATACACTTAATTTTAAATGGTTGTTTTATTCAATTCATCTTAAAATGGTTAGATGTATTTTGACTTCACTTAAACATCAATTGAACTTGTTATTAAATTTTTAGGCTTTAAATAATTTATATTAAAGACATAAGAAAAGGTTTATATAATTTTTATGTATTCAAATCGAAGAAAAGAGTTTAAACAAGAGTTATTAAACCTTTACGTTTTATTTTACTTCAAAAATGAGAGTTTATATTTTAAATGTGTAGATTTATTTTTGTGATCATTTTGGTATATTATATATATATTTGTGATTTTTAAATAATAAGATATGACTTTTATAAGTTTTCTTACTTTATAAAGAATTAATAAATAAATAATATTTAGTTAAGTGTCATAGAAATATATGAAACAACTTTATAAATGTTTGTTTTACTAAAAAATTATATATATTATACTTATTTTTATAAATTTTTAATAATAGAATATACTTTTTAAAGATTTATCCTTAATAGAATATTTGCTAATAATAATAACTATTTTATTTAAGTTGGAAAATAAAATACGATAATAAGTTTAAACTATAGAGTTTATTTTTATGAACATTTTGATATATAATATATATTTTTCTGAGTTATAAAACAAAAGATATTGAATTAATAAGATTTAATCATTTTCTTAAATTTCTGGAAATTATTTATATTTGAATTTATATTGTTTTATCTATTTACTAAACCGGCAATACCTTTTTTTTACACCCAGACCTAACCTAGCCAGGGTCACTGACCAGTGGGGTCAGGGCCACATCAACATGCCACCGAGGCAAGGACCAAGTCAAACTTGCTGGCTAGGCGGGGGGTGACGCAAGCACGACATCATGATGACGTCGGCACGACCTCCACCACCAGATCATGGTCGCCGGTGGTGAACCGGGCCACACCGGCAGACGCGAATGGCTGTGCTAGAACCACAACGAGGTGGTGATCCTACAGTTACTTGAGTTGCTCGCTTTTGTCTACTAGAGGATGGCCGGCGGCAAGTTTCAATGGCGACGGTTGCGGTCGATCACGGTGGCAGCAACACAGGAAGCAATCGAGGAAAGGAAAAGCACCATCATGCACAAAATCTTACAAGGAAGCTTGTAGCCATGTCGGCGGAAGGAGACAAGCTCGAAATCAGCAATGAACGATGGTGACTGGCGGTGGAAGGGAGGTGTCGATTGGCTCGATTGGAAGCTCCCCGGCTTACCCTGCTTTAGGGAATCGAATGAGAAGATGATGGTGATCACGGTGGTACCCTTGGTTGGCTCAGAGGTGGTTCGTAGTGGCGAGGACGGTGAACTCCGGTGAGCTAGGGTTTCGGTGAGTGTGCGGGGCAAGAGAGAGAGAGCTCTACAGAGAGGGAAATGAGGTTGAGGATGGCTGAGGCATCACGGTGGCATTCTTATCCTCCCTAGTGATGGTGACATTATTCTAGACAGAGTTCTACGTCATGGTGCGGCAGCGCACGGCGGCGATGTGCTCCAGAGAGCTGTCTGTGTGCGTGAGGGTGACGATGACGAAAGTTTTGCAGAAAACCCCTGGCAATTATTCTGTCTCAACCCGTGGTCCTCCTTCTGGTCACACGTGTGACTCAGAGAGAGAGAACTTGGGTTGTTGTTGTTGGGCTTTGGCCGAGTGAGCGTGTTGTGCTACCTGCTGCTCGCGGGCGTTGAATAGGGACTAGGCTATGGCCTAGTTCTGTTTTTTATTTTCTGATTCATTTTGTATTTCTGTTTTCTATTTTCTTTTTAATTCAAATTTCCTCAATGATTTGAATATTCAAAATTCAGTAAATCAATCAAGGGTTCTACATGGTTAATGTAACTAGTTGGTTTGGCATTCCTTTTTAGTATTTTCACTATTCATGATTATATAAAGGACTCTTTTCATTAGGAAATATAAATAGGAATTAGGGTTTTAGGGATTTATTTCTTGTATAGAAAATCTTATAAAAATGGTTTCTAGGATCACCATGATAGTTATCATGGTAAGGATTAAAAATGGTGAGTGATATATATAATTCTATTCATACTTAGCCTTATGTAAGAATTAATATATACATTATAATACTTTAAATTTTGTGGTTTATAATATGGTGGTTTGAATTTTAAGGTTCTTTAAAGTTTGGAATTTCTTTTGTTCAAATTCCATTACAATTTCTTCATAACCATTCTACTTATTTTTTTAAAGTAGGCATGGATCACTTGAACTAGTTGTTCATTACTTTCTTAAATGTGTTTAATGTTTTGATAGAAGTTTAATATATAATGGTGGATAACCATTATCGTTCATGTGGCACAAGTGATTTTAACGCCCAGCAACATTTACTTAGGGTTTCTAATACCACAGTTACTATGGAACCTAGAGGTTACACTTATCCTCAAGTTTATTAGTGAATGTTGCTAGGGATCAAGGTTTAAGGATTGATCCTGAATTTATAATCCTGTATGATATCTCAACTTAGAGTGGGCTATAAAGATTACTTCTTAATGTGGCCTTGATGATTCCATGACACTAGGTTTATATTAGGGTTTCACATATTCAGGTAGACAAGGCTTCCATCAGTACACTCTCAACTGGAATTATAATTATCTCTTAGAATTTCCATGTGTCTAAAATAGTTTCTCAATGACTACCTAGAGATAGGAAATTGCTACACTTCCAACTTAATTATAGGTTTTTGGACAAAGAGGTAAACATGATTCTGTTCATGCTTGATATGACCTTGGTTAAAGGTTTCTCAAGAATTCCTATCCTCACACTTCACTAAGCTTGGGTCATGGTTAAGGAATTCCTTTCCTAAGTGTACTATGTATATAACCCTTATCTTATTCACAAAGATCATATCCTTCTGAATAAGCTAATCATCTGACTCTACCATATCCATCATCATATGATGACATGGTCATGTCACTTCAACAATATTCCTTCATTCCGGTCCTAGTATATATATACAACTTCCATTTATAAACTACCCTTAAGGAAGTCATTCATCTAATTAGTTGTAACTTCATTATTCCATTCTCCTAGCATTCTTCCTTTATTGCCTAACTTGCACTTCTCAACTACCCTTCATTAATGTAGTTATTTTCTAACTCCATCTATTAACTCCTTTTATATTCACCTTGCATTAGCTTCCAAGGCTTGCACGATTACAATCCTCACTATATAATAAGGGATATCAATCCTCTAGAAGAGGTATGGTATTATTCCCCATAATACAGGTTTGTTCTTGTATTAGCTTGGTTAAACTACTATGCCTCCAACTACTCCATACAACTCATATTATATACTTCATTAAACTCTAGCTTGACATCTAATGATCAAGCTAGATGATTCAGCTAAGGTTTTTCCTAATTTGGTATACTCACATCTCTTCTTCAACACCTAGGCATCTATTCTCAAGTGACTTGAGAATAATGAACACCAACATCTAATCATACAAAGCTTAGGCTTCTAATTGTCTGATCAAGATCTATCACCAACAAGTAGTAGACTTGTACTAGTTTATTTCTAGAAGTATCTTGTTAAGGAAGCTTACTCCATATTTATATCTACTTGGCTTAACAAGATTATCATTGGATTCTCTACTACTACTAGCTTCCGCACAACTTCTCAAGTATTAGTTAATTCTTAGGTTAGATACTTCTCCTAGTTAACTCATGAGTGAGTTAACTCCAACACCAAATGGTTTGATCACCACTAAGGATCACATTCCATTGATGATGGCATACTTCACCATAGCTAGTTCCTCCTCCTTATTAATTTACTTAAGGTCTTTGGAAGGTCAACATAATAGGTCAAAGGCTAAGAGTCAACAAGTGCTAGGTCAATAATTGATCACTCCATATTGATGATCAATTGACATTAGGACTTGGTTAAATAGGAATGTCATCACTTAATATGATATTAAGGGTATGTTATGAATGGTCTTGGCGTGACTTCCCTTTCTACTCTATTTGTGATAAGAGTTGATGTTGAAGAACTACCATGATACCCATGGGAGGAATAACTAAAGCAAGCAAGTGTATCAAGATCCAGTTATAGAGTTTCTTTACTTAAGTTAATTATATACTTAGCTTGGTATTCAGGGGTTGTTGTAGATAATACCTTGATATAATCTTTAGAAGATTAAGTATTCATCCTTGAGTTGTTGTATGGACCATGTAAGGATCTATAGAAGATCTAGTACTCCTTATTAAGTAGTGTGTTGTGACTTAGTTTTATTACATTTGATCTACCCTTAGATCAAATTATATTACCAAAAGGTAAGGTTTTAGCAAATGTCATATTGAAACTTATCGCATACAACTTGATGATCTACTTCAGTTCCACCAAGTTAAGAGAAGCTTCAATCACTTTGAAAAGTTTTATTTAAAACTTGATGACCGAAACATCCCTGCTGCACTTTAGCTGGCGTACCCGCCACACCTGATCTGCTCCACGAACCCTCTTGTCCGGCGCGCTAAGCACATCATCGACCGCTTCGGATCTGCTCCACGGACGCCGTGGTCCAGTGCTCTGCTCGTATCCTCGCCGCCCAAGATCTGCTTCCCCATCATTGACACCCACTATGACCGTAGCACCTTCGGCGACCTCGACGTAACCCATGAGGATGTGAAGGAGGCCTAGATGCCGCCCCGATCGAGGTAAAACCAGATCTCCCTGGGTGATTTATTTGTTGGAAATGTACTGTATTCGTGCTAAATTTCCTAACTAATAGGTTCTTTACTTGATATACATGTTATGTATTAAATTAACCCGTTGTGGTTAGGCTTAAACTCCACGCATTGAACTATTTTTATGTATATTTCTTTGTGAATTATTAGTCACTTAACATATTTGTTTACATTCTCTGTTGTACCTGTCCACATGAGATATGATTATATAATATCTCTCTCATTCACTGATTTACGAACTATAGTATTTCTATCGTGCTATTGTCCTGCTATCCTGTACTACACGTTTACACACATCATACTATTTGTCCATTATGTACTGTCGATTTGAGCCCTCTTAACCTGCGGCTCAAACTGTTTGCTGTTATTATGCAAGGAGTAGCCTCAGTTTGCACACAATATCATAGAGTGAATGGGTCCTATAATCTCATAGGACCTCATCACTTTTTTTTCACTTCATGCCAACGTATATCATGTTGGAACCAGTTTGTATTTACAGTTGACCTTACCTTTATGCAGAGGAGTAACAATGGACTACATACTTCGCCCGTCCACACAAGCCGCCGTAGATCTCGTGTAACACCTACCGTAAGGCCCCCACTCGTATTTTGGCAGCAAAAGATTGGTCTTTGCCACATTTTTTGCTTAAATTTACCATTTGTCTTTCTTATTTTCATATTTTTTGCCAAAAATTGGCGTCAAACATTTTAGCCCCACTATGGTCTGCTTTTGTTCCATGTGCTTAGTTCAATTTCCTAGATATGGAGAGGCCGGGTGTATTGCATCTGAGTTGGCTGATAATAAGAACAGGGCCACACTAGCGATTAGATCCTTTATAATACACATGTATCATAAGGAACTCTGTGCACTTCATCTCACTCTTGTATCTACGGTGTATCATAGTTACATGAACTGGCTATTTTAATACGATGCACTTGATGGTTCAGTTTGTTGTTCTGAGGCTGCCAAACCGTTGAAATTATCTGGCTGTTCATGAATAACTCGATGTATGATTACTTGATTCATTGTTTGTCTGAAATTATCTAGCTAGTATATTTGAGGATCACAATTGATTTGTTTTTGTTAACAGTGTTACTCTTTTTTATCTATGATTAAATCAGTGGTAGATTTCGTTGTGTAGTGTCTGACTAGTTTATATATGAGAAACATAATGGCTTAGTTTTCATATTCGTTTTATTCATGTTCTACACATTCTAGTTTGAGCAGTCTACATCAGGTACTTTGGTTGATTGCTCGCATTGTTATTCAAAATGAATTTGTAGTTTTTTTCCCAAGTCTGTTGTTTAAGTAACTTGTTTTGTCTTCATCTCAGCCATCTTCAAGTAGAGAAGTCATTTCACAGAGAAGCACATGCTCGCATCGCTCCATGGTGCCATCTGGTCCAATTATTCAAGAAGAAATAGATGTATGATCCACCACTGTTAATTGCTTCCTTCCTTATAAATTACTATATTGACACATTTAAAATTCGTAGTGGTGTGATTGCATGGTAATGCTGTGATAACATGTTTTGTGTTTGTTTCAGGCTGCAAATGACCCTCTAAATGCCGAACAAAGATCCGCTTCTCCAAGTTTAGATTTTGTTTCACACAACAGCAGTGACAATATCTATTTCTCATGGCCCACCGCTTCGACTGATCCTCTTATTCCAGCCAAAAGATTATTTGAGGATGCCCTCCAAGATGCCCGTGATATTATTGAGCAAGAAGCCAACAAAACATATTCAGTAATCACCATAGCACTCAAAGACTTATATGAATTGAAAAACAAGCAAGCTTTAACGCAGAACATACTTACTAATCTCATCTACAACTCTCATGGGAAGCCAGTTGTTACATGTCTCACGATGCAAGCTCCATAGAGACCTTTTCTGTAACACCAGTTATTGTGTTTTTTAGTTGTCTGGACTCTGATGCAACTTTATGCTTCATTTTATTACTGTCAAGTTTACTGAGGATTGTAATAATGTACTGTAATTCGCATTTGTAAGTTGTTTGAGGATTGTTACTAAATGAGCATCTATCAGAATTACTACACGTACATGAAAAAATAGTGAAATTGTAAGAGGCACAACACACGATCTTCTGGAACAGGGAGAACATCTATTGTATTACATGGGCACCATAGAACTTGCAAAATTCATAGACGTTCACTCAACAAAGTGAACACACAAAGTGTTGATCTGAAGAGAATACATCAGGAGCAGACCCACACAATCTATCAATATGACAGATAACTGTCGTAGTAATCATAGTGGGTGGTACCATCCTCGCTATAAGGCGGCACCATCTGCAGATTAGAATGCTTGATGATTCTGCAATACTCCGCCAGCAATTGATCGAGTTTGAAAGGATGGTCATTGATCCATAATCCTCCTACTTCATACCCATATACAACCATTGGCTCCTCTTCCCACACAGGAGCCTCAAAGTTGTAAGATCTAATCTTGGATAGGTCCGCATAGTATATGCTGCCGGCCTGCACCGTGGGTATCATGGCCTTGTCGACGCAGATGCACCGATTGTTAGCAACGAATAGAGAACAACTTCTGATGCCTCTGATCGGCTAAAGGACACAGTTCTGGGTATCAACCCGATAAACAACCGGCCTGACACCATAGAATGGTCCACTCACAACGAATAGCAACTCCCCATCGGACTAGATGAGGTAAAAATGATTCTCTGGGAACTAGTAGCACAGAACAGGACATGCAACGGTGCGATGCATCTCCAGGGTTCGTGCAGAGCGCTGCAGCTGGACATCTCCATGAGTAGCATCACACATAGTCGAGAGGACATACCCGTATCTATCTGTGATGAAAACATCACCGGCGTAAGAAGTCATGCTCCGGAGTTCCGCGAAGTCATACGGCGAGTACCACCCCTCACAAAAGATTGGACGACTCCTTTCCTCCATGCCCTCATCTACCCACCAAAGGGTGGTGTTCTGATGGTTTGATGTAAACACCATCAATGACGGGAACATCGTCACAGTGACAGAAGCCACCTACTCGGTCGGTATCTCCGCCCTCAGGTGCTTGATAGTGCATGAGAAGGGGTTGTACAACCGGGTCTTGTACGACTGCACCCTCTATCCAAGTACAAGGAGGCAGATGGTTGTGCTACTGACATAAAAGCACCTTCTAGAGAGAGAGATGAGAAACAAAGATTAAGTTGAGGTAAACAGACTGAAATTCAATCAAGGTAAACCATGGAACAAAACCCTGGGCAACAAGTGGACGAAGAAACATAACTTGAAAAACAGATAGTATAGGATGTGAATGCAAAAAAAGGATCGCATATATACATATGAATATCAAGAAAGAACTTGCAAATAACCCGGCTAATCTTCTTCTAAAGGTGGTGGCCAGCTCTCACGTTCAACAACGTGATGGTGGCATTGTCTACCGGATACTCCTCCGACAACTGGTGCTCTAGAACAATCTAGTTGGCTGGCATAAAGCACTCCTCCGTGAAGTCGCACCAGGCACTATAGACTGCCCGGAAAGCGGCGTAGTAGTTAAAGTCGTCCATCGAAAGGAAGATGTCACCTATCTTCTGGATGAGTCCCTCAGGGAGAACAGCCCATGGCGAGTCCTCCTGCTTGTTGTCGGCCATGGATGATGGTGTTCGTGTGGTCTCGGTCCCGTTGACTGGCACAGCAAGCGGTTCCATACATACACATTCAAACAAAGGCATGGGAAAGCGAAGCGTGTGGAAACGAGATGAGGACATGCACACAACAACCGCAAGTGTGTTTCATCAAATTGGCACGAGCACGCGCATGCGCACATGCACTAATAAAGGGACAACGGTCGTGCACACGTGCGTACGACTCCTGGGAGCACGCGAATGTGTAGGTGTAGGATGATACTAGTAGTAGTAGTATCATAACCTCATTGTATTTAATTATCCTAGATTCTAATGAGAAAATGTGTGCTCCCTGGTCCCTCAGGGCACACGCAAACGCAAGGCATTTTCCATTTTTTGCATGGCATTTTCCATTTTCCATTTTGTTTTTTGGCTATACAGTTGGATGCTCACCATGTGGCCGGATGGGGTATATGCTCCATGGAGCTAGAAACCTCATGTTCGCTCAATAGCATGGTCCTTATTTATTTGTATAGCCTCAATTTCTAGGCCGGAGGACCAATTAATGCCCCTAGTTTTGCTCAATTACTCCTCTAGTTGACCAAAAAATATGAACCACCACGTCCTGTAATGCTCCTGGCCGCTCATGTTGTTAAAACAGGAGTGCATCCATTGGCTTGCATGTTTTCAATTAGATGCGGTGGCCATGTGCATTGGATGGATTTAGGATTACTACTGCATGCAATAACTGGCGATAAAGCGAATAGGTGAAGTTAATTCTCCGAACTAGGTAGTACTAGTATTTTGGGAATACTACTCCGACCTAGTAGTAATACCAAACACAGAGAGTACCTCAAGTGTGGTTATATGGATGATCAGTTGATGTGACTCTCTGCCATGAATTCATGACCAGATAGCCGTACGTTCTACCACCTTTTTTACTACTAGTAGTACATGGACGCTAGCCAAATTCAAAATCTCAATCGATCAGCAAAATCACACACACCGACTTCGAAGCATTTCCTGCCTAACCGTTTCAAAAACTTTGAGGCAAAATCTCCCACCAAGGGAGTACCATTTTTCTATTATTATTATTAGATGGATGCTATCCAAATTCAAAATCTCAATCGAGCAGCAAAACAGCACACCGACTTTGAAGCATTTCCCGCCCCTCCGTTTCAAAAACTTTGAGGCAAAATCTCCCACCGGGGGAGTACCATTTTTGTACTATTATCAGATGGGCGCTAGTCAAATTCAAAATCTCAATCGAGCAGCTAAACCATACACTGACTTTGAAGCATTTCAAGCCCCTCCATTTCAGAAATTTTGATGCAAAATATCCCACCGGGGCAGTACCATTTTTATATTATTATTAAATGGACAATCGCCAAATTCAAAATCTCAATCAAGCGCAAAATCACACACCGACCTTGAAGCATATCGCGCCCCTCCGTTTCAAAAACATTTGACTTCAAAATTCCCATTCTACCCGTATTCTCATGCCATATGTGCAAGCTAAAGTCGGTAGCTTGGGGGCACGATCGTAATTATGTTTCTATTCACCTCCTTAGACCTGATTCGCACAGATTTTCCCGCTGGTCCTTCCAAAAATCCCAGCCCCCTCTCCTAGGCCCTCACCTCCACGACCACCACATGCATCGATTAGTGGCAATTCCACGGCGGCCGGAGCCGCTTGAGCTGCCGTCTCGTGCACCGCCACGAAGCCGCTTCACTGATTCTCATCCACCGGATCTAGTTTATCGGGTCTCTCTGCCACTACACCGGAGCTGCGATCTCATGGACCATGCCGATGGCGTCATCGACAGCCCAAGCTCTGCTTCCTGGCCGGCGAAAGCTACCCAACTGTACCGGATCCGCTTCACCGGTGTACATCGGACGTGATCTAGTTCAAGGAGTTCCATGTCCACCGCTCTACCAGCTGCTCGGCCGTTGTCGTTCACTGCACTGGATCTGCCTCAGTGATGCTCTCGTCCACCGCGTTTAAGCCAACATCGACCACCCAAGATCTACTTCTCTGACGCCAACAGTCACCGCAACTATAGCACCCTAGGTGACCTGGACATCGCCTGCACGGTACCAACGATGCTTAGAAGCCTCTCCAACCAAGCTTAACCAAATTCCAACCCATTTTTGTTTTGTCAGCAGTATAGTAGGTTCAAAACTGTCGCAGTGAACTACATTTTTGTAATCATGCTAGTACATACAAGTCACTGGACATGCCTGTTCTTCGTGCTAGTACATACAAGGTCATTAGACATGTTGGTTTGCATTCGCTGCACTACAAATTTCAAGTCATGCACATGTATGTTATTTTGTCGCACACATGTTCTTAACTACTCCATACAATAGTAATTGTCTGATACCGTGTAATTCTTGCAAAATCTGAAGTCAGTGTAATATATTAGTGTGGATTCCCTGCTCTACAGTAACTAAATCTATCTAGTTCGTCCTGAGATCAGTTCCTGCTATTATTTCCTCCTTGGCATCATTTTGCTATCCTATAGTAGCCGTTTAAACTCTTCACACTAATTCAATTATAATTTTGTTGTTGCCATCTAGTTCTTCAAAAGCTTCATCAGTAACTATTTTCTTTTTCTTGCATAGAGCTCAAAAAGGAACAATGAACATGTTGGTTTGCATAGCCTATTCTACAGGTTCACAAGGGATGCCATTACTTCCTTATCTGGTGTTGGTTCATCCTGAGCAACGTCATAAATTTCCCCTACTATGTAGTTCACTCATGGTTCGCATTCCTGCTCTAGAAGTTCTTTTTTGATGCCATTATAATTTATATCGGGCTGATTCTTAGCTATGATAGTAAATACATGCCATTGTGTAGATCACCGCTTGCATTCCAGGAGATACCACTGCTTCCATATATATTTGCTGAAATGACCTGGTTATTTTCTATCTGCTGAAATTCTCAGAAACACTTTGTCTGATTGCTCATTTAATTTTAGGCACACTAGTATAATGCTTGTTTGTCCTGTTCTATAGGTTCATGAGCGACGCCATTATATCTCACATCTGGTTTGTCCTAAGCAATGACATAACTATCCTCTATTATATATAGTTAAATCGTGGTTTGCATTCCTACTCTACAAGTTCTTGTATGATGCGGTTATAATTTCTACCTGGATCATTCTATGCTGCGAAAGTAACTGCATGACATTTTGTGGCTCAGCACAAATTTTGAGTCACCCAACATCTCTTGCATTTTAGGGTATAGAACTGCTTCTATATATATATTTTGAAATGACCTGGCTAGTTTTTATTTGCTAAAATTCTAAGCCACACACACACACATTTTTTTGATTTCTCGTTTCACGGTAGGCACACTTGTTTAATGCGGTGCTTGCTTGTCCTATTTGTTTGATGTGTTGGTCAATAATTGAACCATTGACCAATTATAAACTCTAGTTCATAACTCCTGTCATATTAGTCAAATTAGTTGTTTGTCTTGTTTGATGTATTAACTTGTTATTACTTAGTTTTAGACTGCAATTATTGCTATCGCCACCAAAGAGGGGGCTGGAAGATCATGTCTCCTCCAATATAGCTGTCACACTCAAAGGAAGATGTAGGTGACCGATTGAGAAAGAAAATTGAGGACTCTGCTATTAACTCAATTTTCAACTAAAATGCTGAATTTTCTTTCCCTTGCGTTGATAATGTGTAATAATTTTAAGAAGTTTGCATCTGATGTAATATCTAGATAACTCGCATAGGCCATGTAGGCATTTAGTTGACACCATCCACACATGGCGGTAGTCGTTACCGTAACTACACCATCCAGGTCGATTAGGGAATAGTACCGTGCTTTGTTATTGGCCTGTCTTGTATTTGTCCGACGTTGAACAATAAAAGATGCTTACTGATTACACACCTTTTATGTTATTTGCATGGGCTATAGAAATGCCGAAACTGTAAAAGACCGTAAACGTAATGGGCCAGCCCACATGTGGGAACATGTAACAGTAACTGGCCGTAATAGTAATAGGCCAGAATAGTAGCAGGCTAGAATAGAAACCAACCATAACAATAACAAGCCACAACACTAAAAAGCAAGAAACTTTAAAAGGATAGAACAGGAACATGCTAGAGGATTAACGGTCCATAACAGTAACAGGCTACTACAGTAAAGGGCCAAAATAGTTAAAGTCCAATAAAGTAACGAGCCAGATCAGTACCAGCCCGAGAAAATTCCTGTCAAGAACAGTAATAGGTTGACAAAATTACCAGTCCAGAAAAATAATATGCCGATTGTGGCCTGAACCATTAACTGCCAGAATAGTAAAAGGCCAGAACAATAACTGACCATCTCAAAGAAGGACCGGTAGTAGGCGGCCCACGACGGGCTGCGAGAACAGTGATGCGCCGATAGCAGGCCTTAACAGTGCAGGACTGACTAGGCGCAGGCTGCTAATAGGCCGCACGGTGTTGGACCAACTTGGGCCTTCTATAGGCCGGAACGGTACCTAGCATGAAAGTTTGCGGGCCTCTGCTGGCTACATTATTGGGCCCATTTCAAGTAGTGCAGGGCAAAACAGTAATGGGTCATCTTCTTATTGGGCTCTCTCATGGGCTAGCCCACTTAGTAATTAGCAGGCCTTGGTTGGGCCTGGCTTCTGCCAGGGTTTCTTTGTCTGTTAACAGCGGCGGCAACCACGTGGCAGTTTGCATGACGCCAGCAGTCAATGCGCCTGGCGAATAGATCTTCGACAGAACATGTTTTTGTGGCTGAAGGGTGTGATCCTCCACGGTCAAAAAACCCGTGGTAGATTCCTTTGTGACGGGGCTTTTACCACGAAGGCTATCCGTCGTAGAAGACTTTTTAACCATGAAAAACGGGCCTTCAACCACAAAAATCGCCCGTTGTAAAAGCCAACTTTTCTTGTAGTGGAGATGCATAGGGAGAGTCCCGACATCCATCACATCCACTTTGTGATTGTTGCTGACACGCGTCGTCACCTCGTCCTTCACCAAGCGCCGGCTATTCTGCAACTCCTCATGAGATTTACAAATATGGGCAACAGAACCGGTATCAAATACTCAAACGTTGCTTTTGGGACTTGTGAGGAAAACATCAATAACATGTATATCATATATACCTTTCTCTTTGGCAACAATCTTGCCAACCTTCCTATCCTCCATATACTTGGAACAGTTGTGCTTCTAGTGACCCTCGCCCTTGCAGTAGAAGTGTGTGGTGCGAGGCAACATGTTTGTCGTCCTTATTGGCTTTGCCCCTTTTTCCCTTGCCCTTTGGCAGACTTCTTGAAGTCAACGGTCCTATTGACCATCAATATAGTGCGATCCTTCTTGATTTCCTCCTCAGAGTGCTTGAGCATGGTGAAGAACTCATACAGGGTTTTGGTCATACCCTACATGTGGTAGCACGAAGCTCTTGTAGCTAGGGGCAGAGACTACAACACCCTATCAATCGCCACCTCATCATTCATTTTGCAATCAAGATTCTTTAGGCATTGAATGTAGCCAGACATTTTAACAATGTGCTTGCTCAAGCTTCTATGATCTGCCATCTTAGCTGAGAAGAAGAGGTTTGAAACCTCATACCTCTTAGACTGGGCCTGTGGCGCAAAGATGCCCTTGAGATCGGTGATGATCTCGAAGGCGCTCCTATTCTCAAAGCGCTTCTACAGGTTGGCCTCCATGGCATAGAGCATGCCACTCTGGACACATGCGTTATCGTTTGCCTTCTATTGATAAGCAATTTTATTAGCCTGAGAGGCGGCAGTATTGGGTTGGTCACCTATAGTGGCCTCAAGTATATAGGACAACTTTTGGGAACGAGGATAATTCTTAAGTTGCAGGACTAGGCGGTGAAGTTCGTCCCATTAGTTTTTAGCTTTTCTTTCTCAAGGGAAGGGCCAAGGTTGAACGTAGCATGAGACATCTACAATATTTATTTGTAAAGTAGTGAATCTTAAATGTTCATAATATGGGTTCTTATTCAGTCATACTAAAATACCAGAACTCCCACTCAAACGAACATCCCCCAATATTCGTTCGGTGACTACACAATCCCTTTACACCACATCATCCCCGATTGTCACGGCCTTTTATGTAGCTTCCAGGGTAGATATCATCATATTGATCACATCTCCATGCGACTCGTGCTTGACCTTTCAGTCATTTGTGTTTCGAGGTCATGTTTGTACATGCTAGGCTCGCCAACTCTAACCACAATGTATTTGCAGTGCATACATGGCTTGCACCCACCGTATGCGAATGTTGATGTGTTTGCACTCGATCATCATGTCCTGCTCCACAAAGATTGACTTTTTGGCAGTGCACACTAGTGGGAGAACATGAACATTGGAATTATAGTAGAGGGATTATCTTATTATGCTACCGTCGTAGTTTAATACTAGCACAACAAGATCACACAATAGCTAACATCTAATGAAAATAGTTATGTATGTGTCATATGTGGTGGTTGTCGCGTCTTGATCTCCATGGAGAGCATTGACATTTGCACCAGGTTCATGGTGCCACCTTACCTTCGGCTGTCTATCCCCATAAACACTTACCTAAACCACACAGAGGGCCATCTCTGACCCATGGCCAACGTGGCCGCTGCCTTAGGGCCCATGTTTGGGGAGGGCCCATTTTTATACGTTTCCAGCCGCTGTTATATTTTGGGCTAGAAAAATGCATTGGCCCAGCGCAATGGGTGAGTTAGGTCCACCGGGCAAGAAAATGCACACTGCTGCCTACCCAGCGATAGAGGATCGATCTCATCTACGTCATGTTCGTGCTCCATTATTAAATTAGGGATTTAGGGTTCTAATTACATGCATTATTGGTGATGGAGTCATTAGAACTTTTTTCTTATTTGAGGTTGTCAATAATAGCAGTACATACATCTCAAACGAAGAATGTGCATTGGATGTTAACTCATGGTACTTTGCAAGTAAAAATGAGCTTATATACATCCGTATATTTATATATGTGTACCTTAAGGGCCATGTCCGTGACTTCGCCCTAGGGCCCTCCAAGACATAGAGCTGGCCCTGACCACACATATCACTTGCCCTCCTGCAAAACAAAGCTAGACGCCTCTACTTTCTGTTTGCAAGTTTTACGTGGTTGATTAGGCATTCGCAGAATAACCACTTCTTACCTACGAATCCAGCGACAACATGGATTAACAAGTTGCCTCTTTCGATCCCTTTTCAGGGTCGTCCTTTGTAAGTGACATGTCATCTAATGTTGGGAGATATAGACACCCGCCAGCCACTTATATAGTACAAGCCGTATGTTAGTCGTGGAACAGATCTCGCGTAAGGTTGCCCAGAAGGTTGGTCCGGGCCGCTTCATCTGACATTACCGCGATAGTAGTACACGTGGGAGGGTAAGAATTAGAAATTCAATGCCCACACAATCCTCGTGTGTTCTACTTGTACTAGTACATCTACCCATAGATCGCTCTGATACCATTGAAGGGGTTTCATGGCAAAAAATAATAAATTTTCCTACTACGAGAACATACCAACCTATCTATGGAGAAGTACAGTAACGAACGGGATACAATGATCATACCTTTGAAGACCAAGAAAGTGGGAACACGTTCCCACATAAATGTTGTTGATGAAGCCGAGTGTCGCAGACTTCAAGGTCTAGAAGGCTTCAAGCATCCAACACCACTATTGGTGATGCCTCGTCGAGCTTTACAGGCCTCCGGTGTAAATGATGTCTCTTGAGCCCTAGTGCAGCAAGGCAGCGAAAGAAGAAGATCCGGACCGATTCCAGTGGCACAACGACGTGCGCTGGGTGGAGAAACCTCTACCTCATTAGAATATTCCTAACTTGGGAACACGATTGAGAGGGAGATAGGGAGGGAGAGAGAGTGGCTAATTCCAATTGATTGATGGATTGAGAAATTTGGGGTGAATGCCTCCCCTATATATAGGAAAAACTAGGTTACTCCCACCCACCAAGTCCCGGGGTGGGACTAAACAAGAGGAGGTGGGAGGAGGGTGCTGGCCGGCGGGGGGATGGGCCCCACTCGCGCGCCTTGGACCACCTAGGGTGGCCAGCGGGGTGGGAGCCTCCCCACTAGGGATGTAAATGGTACGGATAACTTCCTCTCCAAATCCGCATCTGCATCCGATTTTTAGGATATGGTATGCATTTTATATATCCGGTCGATATGGACGCGGATGCAGATATTTGTCGAGCAGCTATCCGAAGGATGCACTAGTAGGGAAAACCTCATCCCCGGTGCACCAAAATGGCCTATCACCAGCGAGTCTGCACTCGTCGGTGACCATCTTGCCGGCGGTAATGCCACATCCGCGGTAGCGGATATGGTATTGACAATATACGATGGATAAGGATAATCCGACATTGACGAGGGTTAAACTCATCAATGCCCATTGTTATGGACTTGAGTTTTGGAGAAGGAGGGAGCGTTGGAGGCATCAATCGGCTAGCACACAAGCACACAAGGACGCAAGGTTTACCCAAGTTCAAGCCTCATAGAAGACCTTACTCCTGCTTGTCTTCTCTTGGAATTATCGAGGGAGTCGAAAGTTATAGGGGTGCGCAGATGCAATCTGGCGAGGTTGTGGAAACTAGGGTTGTGATTGTCCTCCTCACTGCCTCCTCCTAGCCTTTATATAGATAGGCTAGGTCTCGGGATAGCAGGTCGAGTCGGTTACAAGTTAGGGTTTTTCCCTTAAAACTTTCTATCTTTGATATTGCCGTGTGTCGCAAGTAGTCGGAGTCTCCTTCGGTCACTCGAATCTTTGATTGGGCCTTAGTAACGCCGTGGGCTTCTCCCAGATTGGACCGCATATGCTAAACTCGAGTACCTATAAGGTATGCCCACATCAATAGCCCCCGAGTGTTCGGTTGAATCGCAGATTCGAGCAGAGACTAATGAAGTCTTTCGAGTGCACAGCCGACCATATTTTTTCGAGTGCTTTGATTGATATCATAGGGATTGTTGATATACGTTCCTGATTCATCCGACGAATTGGGATTAGTTAAATGCCTTAGGGAAAAAACAACGCAATCTACTCAAATTCAAGGCCCCGGACTCGAATTCAGAGAAGTGTTGGCGTAATTCGAATCAGGCCGCAGAGGTCTTATAGAGTTCGAATCCCAGTGTATATGTGTAAGCACTCGACACGGACATCAAGGCATATTTCATCGTACCTACAGGTATGGATTGTTTCTGGTAGAGCGTAGCAGGTGCGTTACTAGGCCTTATTCAGGTCTTATCTTCACGTCATAGACGCGGCATCCGAATTTTATAATCGCGGTGATGATTCGGGTGGCCCAGGAGACGTAATCTCTTTGCAGGGAAGTTATTAAGCAGAGTCGCCAATGCTTTCGAGTGTGGACATAGTCAACACGCAGTTATGTATAAGAAAAACTCATAGGGTGCACGACCAGCGCTCCCTATGGGAGTAGCCCCCGAGTGCCTATTCGAGTCGTAGACTCGAGTGGGGACTATAAGTACTTTACGACCGTTGTCGTCTTTTGCTTGTTTCAGTCGAATGTAGTTTCAGTGGTCCCTATGGGAGTCACCCGAAGTTCACCGTCGAATCGCTGATTCGAGTGAAGGGTTCTTGATAGGAAAATATGTTGTCCTAATGTTTGGATGTCTCAGAAAATTCCTCGGGTGCGCGGCTAGTGCTCCTGTTAGGAGTATCCCCCGAGTGATTGGTTGAGTTGAAGACTCGAGTAAGGACTAAAGTAGTAAAAAAGGTGCTCCTGCTGGAGTTAATGACGTTAGTGTTGACGATGAGATGACCTTAGCTACCCGCGTGAGCGGTTTTTACGGGACGTGACGAGTAGTGGGTCCTATTTTCTGACTTGGACTAGACCAGGCATGTGTAATCTCTGTTTTAACTGTGTCTCCTTGATTCTCGTGCGTAATGGGCGGAGTGGAGCAACGGTTCGTGGTTTACCCTCGCCACGTGTTGATACTGATGTGCGCCATGCATCTTGTTGATTCTCTCCTAGCAATTTGATGGGGCTTGTTGGTTTGTGGTCCAAAAGATCCTGGGCGAGTGCATCGCGGTACCCAAGTTCCCTGTAATTGCCGTGTTTCGTAAAGTTGGGATTCCAACTACTAAGAGGGGCCATTTCGAGGAAAACTCATCTCACCCCTGCCAAATTCAAACATTCTGTTAAACTGCCTCGTGAAGTAGACGGTCGTGTCAGTCATCTATCCGTGACGCGAGCGCCAACGCGGCAACCTCTTAGGAAAATCGAGGAATTAAGTGGATTGGATGCGTTGACCAATTTCACAAATCCATTGCCTCCTTTCCCCTAGCACCGGCGGCGTCGAAATCCACCCTACAGGCAGAACGATCCCTTAGGACATTTGACTTCTGGCGCCCAGTTGTTGCGCCCATTCGCTGATCCCAAGCTCCAATGGCGCATGCCGTAGCCGCCGTTGTGAGGCTCTAGCCCTCCTCCGCCGCCGACGAGCTGAGCAGCTCGGAGGATGGCAGATCCTACTACCAAGGAAGAAGAAGTTCTGGCTACATGCAGGTGAGCTACCCTTCTCTTTGCTATTCGCACTAATTATAACTGCTAGTTGGCAACTGAACCTAAAATTGTTTGTTAGCCCAACGCTGACAAACATATTTTGTCTACATTTTTCTGTCAAGTGTGAAATGGATCGTATGGGCACCTAGAGGGGGGTGAATAGGTGCTACACCAATTTTTAATTCTTTTTCAATTTTAGGCTGAGCACAAAGGTAAATTCTCTAGATAAACTAATGTGTGGAATTTCCCTATATGCAAACCTATCTACTAGCAAGTAAAGAGCAAGTGGAAGAGGAACGAGTGAACCGAAGTGGAGCACGCGGAGACACAGGATTTGTTTGACAGCAGTTCCTTCCTTGTTAAGGGAAGTACATCTGCGTTGGAGGGGTGGGCGGTACTAAGACCACCACGCCACAAAAGGCCTCACCCTGTTCTCCGATGGATCTCGCCACAACAGGCCTGATCCACCTTCCACTATAGGTACCCTTCGAGGCGGGCACCGGCGCCTTTACACAACTAGCGGGGCAATAACTCCACAACAACTTGGAGGCTCCCGAAATGACAACAAGCTGCCACAAGAACAAAGTTGTCAAATACAATAACAAGATCTAGGTATTAACAAGAATACTAGATCAGGGATTTCTCCAAGTGAATGGAGAGGAGTTGAGAGCTTGATTCTTGATGTTGATGATGAACTTCTCCTCCTTCAATTCCACCAAAGATCTAGACCTTCGGGTGGTTGAAGTGGGAGATCGAGATTTAGAGCTCTTGCACAAGGTCTGGTCAAATTCGAGTGAATCAAGAGTTCTGGACGTTGGGGAAGAAGGGGTACTTATACCCCCTTCCAAAAACCAGGCGTTGCACACTTTGGGGGCCGGATTATCCGGTCTGGGGAAACTCCGCCCCATACTCAGAATCTCCGGTAGAAAATCCGCCCCCTCACAGTGAGACGCGCCGAGCTTGCCCTTGATCATCTTCTGGGGGCCGAATTATCTGGTCCTATCCGAAGGCCGGATAATCCGGCCTGGGGAAGAAAAACCGCCCCAGTTTGGATTTTCCGGGAGAAAATCTGACCGGATACCGAGCGATGCGCCTTGGCTCCTTTTGCTCGAAAACTGGGGGCCAGATTATACGGCCCTTGCGAAACCCGGATTATCTAGCCTGAGGAGGAAAAAACCGCCCCAGTTCAGATTTTCCGGGAGAAAATCCGACTGGACACAGAGCGACGCGCCTTGGCTTCCTTGAGAGATGAGGTAGGCCGGATTATCCGCCCCCCCTCAAAACTTCCTGCACACTTAGCACACATGAAAAGTCTCCATAGTATTGTTATCTAACACGCAAAACAAAGGAAAACATGAAATGTTCTTTCAAAGTGGGATCTCCGCGGACCACCCTTACCTGGTTATGGTACCCCTCTTCAGGTACGACTCTAAATCAGGAAGGGTGAAGGGCAGGTGGTATGGACACCATTGTATCACGATGGAAGAAGCGTCTGCACAGATCTGCACTATCCCTGGTATGGTTGATGCTCTGCATAATCATGATGAAATATGGCCGAAGCAGACTACAAAGTTCAGCTTCATGGATGAACGAGGCATCATGGTTCCTCTAACGTGTGATAGTCCGCTAATTGGGTTGATGAAAAGGTATGCTTCGACTTGCATGTTTGAGCTGAATTGTGATGTACTCGATGTAGAAGCTGCTGCAACTGGGAGTCGCCTTTCTATTCTTGGACAGGGTGGTCGCTCGAATCCAATTAGCTCCTAGTATGCAAAAGTCTCTTGGGGTTCACATGTTTGTGTTGAATTGTAATTTTTTTATTTACTCTATAGATATTGGGAAGTTATGCAACAGTCATGTTTCTTTGATAGGAAGCACCGCAAGGTTAGAAACATGACTGCCGGGTCAGTCATTTTGCAGCCAAAAGAAAATAAAAATGAGTGGAAAGATGATGTTGGACATGATTCTGGTGCTGATTGTCTCGGCGATGCAGAGTACGTGAAGCTAAGAAAATTGGCACCGAGGAAGAGGAAGAAGGCAGGAAATGAAGAAGCCAGTGGACATGAAGGCTTGGCACCCAAGCTAGGGAAGAAGGCTGATGGCAATGACGATGCATAGTAATGTGTTGAACTTGAACCTATATATGTAATTCGGTTAAATTCTAGAGCTCTATGTGTGGAACTTTGCAGGGCGAAACAATCTACCCACGTTTTCGGATTAAAATATACCACGACTTAGGGTTTGGAAATGCCCGAGTCAGTAGTTGAATCCAAAATTGTGATTGTGCCACTACTATCTGAAAACACGTAGCACCGGTTCCACGATTGCTGAGGGCAGGAGGTCTCCAAATTCGATGGAATGTAAGTGGCACAGAAATAAATTATTTAAGTTGCTACACTCCACGAAGCAGCAACTTATTTCAGCTGTTGCACAACAACATGGCAACATAAACAACAATGGCAACCGATAATTCCCAGATGATGAGGAAATCGGTACCACTTTCTGGCCTAATCTTGAGCCCGTCTATGTCACCGCCTCCCTGCTCCTGCATCCCCTGCATCTGGTGAAGCTCCCGGATCTCCAGTAACCGGGTGTACGTGCTTCCACTTTATAAATTGTGGTTGTGCCATTTGCATGCGGCACAATCCACATAGATTACGTTTAAATAAACCACCAATGTCAGAATACCACCATGATTAGACAAAAGGAAGTAATGTAGGGTTAAGACAGATTAACGGGCGACCAATTTGTTTTCTCCTAGGACTCTAGGACCACTAGTTCATACCGCTAGGTCAACAAGTACTACTATTACAAATTATAAAAGCATGGAGCTCAAGCTAAATAGAACTCATTATCACACATTTCCTTGATCTTCCTAATCTTAGCCCGATGCGCATCTTCCTGCGAGAGCAAGGATCGAATCATCTGCTTCTTCCTTTTAGCATCTTCCTTGCACAGCTTCAATTGTTTCTCTGCATTTATCGTCATGCACTTTTCAATAATCGTAGTTGTGAACTAAAGGACTTTGGCCTTGTGAAGATCATTCCTTGCTTGAGTCAGTTCTTTCTCTGCTTTAGCCTTCAGGGCCAATGCCATGTTCCTCTCCTTCTCGACTTTGCTAACCTTGTCTTGCACCCTCCTGAGATCTCAGTTAAGCTTGGTTGTGTCAAATGGGTCCCATAGCTTCATCTCAACACTGCTAAGAAGTGAGTTGACTATGGATTCTTTCAAATCAATATTCATATCCCATAGTTTGTCCAGCGTTTTTTGCATCGATTTGGGCCACTCTGGATCTATCCATTTGATAACACCGCAACTTCTGACTTGCATCATTGCACGATGTCCTTGACACCGTAAAAACCTCATGCATGCATTTCGTCCTTCGAACGCTACAAATTTAGCGGGCACATATCCATGTTACATAGCGGAGGACTGTCTTCATCTGCTAAACCGTGATAGTCGGAGTCGTACAACATCTGGTTGGCCTAACACATCATACGCACATGAGTAAATAGAGTAGATCTAGCTAAAAATAGATAACTGGCCACAGATGATAGAGATAGAGATGAGACGACTCACATCGAAATCACCGTCCCTGTTGTCACGGCGCGTTTCCTCACCGTCTCCCCTTGAACCCATGGCGAGAGGGGGGTGGGGGACTAGGGTGGCTATGGGAGAGATAGATGGAGGCGCCGTCGGCTTGTGGCTATGGCAGGATGGGAGAGAAGTGGGGAGAAAGTGGCTTCGAGGGGAAGGAAGAGAATTATGGGGAGTAAGAGAAGTAAAGGGGATGTGACACTGGCATATGGCCCATGGAACTCGTGAGTCGTGACACTCGCAAAAGGGGAGCGCCCAGTGTTGCCAGTTTTCCAGAGCAAGGGGGCAGTAAGCGTGGCCAATCATGTCGCAGAACAACCTACTCGCGGATCGCTCTGACGAAGACCATCCCAATCGTCTAAGCACCCTGATTGAACAGTATGTAACAATCGTCATGCAGAACAACTGTGTTAGGGCGTGCCTTATAGAAGACTCGGTCTAACGGCCACCATTGGGGGGCTAAGGTTAGGGCTCTCATAAGATTAGGATCCATATGTTGTTTATGAGAAGAACACACATGCAATGACACTGGTGGATCCATATGTGGTTTGTGAAAATAACACACATGCAATGACTCTAGCTGTGGTTAATGAAAAGAACACACATGCAATGACACTGGTGGATCCATGTGGTTTGTGAAAAGAACAGACATGCAATGACTCTAGCTGTGGTTAATGAAAAGAACAGACATGCAATGACTCTGGTGGATCCATATGTGGTTTGTGAAAAGAACACACATGCAATGACTCTAGCTGTGGTTAATGCAAAGAACACACATGCAATGACACTAGTGGATCCATGTGGTTTGTGAAAAGAACATACATCCAATGACTCTAGCTGTGGTTAATGAAAAGAACACACATGCAATGACACTGGTGGATCCATATGTGGTTTGTGAAAAGAACACACATGCAACGAATCTAGCTGTGGTTTGTAAAAAGAACGCACATCCAGTGACACTTATGTGCTTTGTGAAAAGAATAGACATGCAATGACACTAGTTGTGGTTAATGAAAAGAATAGACATGCAATGACTCTGATGGATCCATCTGTGGTTTGTGAAAAGAACACACATGCAATGACTCTAGCTGTGGTTAATGAAAAGAACGCACATGCAATGACACTGGTGGATCCATGTGGTTTGTGAGAAGAACATACATGCAATGACTCTAGCTATGGTTAATAAAAAGAACACACATGCAATGACACTGGTGCATCCATATGTGTTTTGTGAAAACAACACACATGCAATGAACTCTGGTAGATCCATATGTGGTTTGTGAGAAGTACACACATGCTCATGTGGTTTGTGAAAAGAACACACATCCAATGACACTGGTCGATCCTTATGTGGTTTGTGAAAAGAACACACATGCAATGACACTGGTGGATCAATATGTGGTTTGTGAAAAGAACACACATCCAATGACTCTAGTGGATCCTTATGTGGGTTGTGAAAAGAAAAGAAAATACATGCAATGACTCTAACTATGGTTTGTGAAAAGAACCTGCAATACAATGACTCTGGTGGATCCATGTGTGGTTTGGGAAAGAACAGACATTCACTAACTCCCGTTGTTGTTCTTGAAAAGAACACACATGCAATGACACTAGTGGATCCATATGTGGTTTGTGAAAAGAAAACACATGCAATGACACTGGTGGATCCATAAGTGGTTTGTGAAAAGAACACACATGCAATGACACTGGTGGATCCATATGTGGTTTGTGAAAAGAGCACACATGAAATGAAATCTTGTGGATCCATATGTGGTTTGTGAAAATAACACACATGCAATGACTCTAGTTCTGGTTAATGAAAAGAACACATATGCAATGACACTGGTGGATCCATATTTGATTTGTGAAAAAGAACACACATGTAATAACACTGGTGGATCCATATGTGGTTTGTGAAAAGTACACACATGCAATGACACTAGTGGATCCATGTGTGGTTTGTGAAAAGAACACACATGAAATGAACTCTGGTGGATCCATATGCGGTTTGTGAAAAGAACAGACATGCAATGACTCTAGCTTTGGTTAATGAAAAGAACACACATGCAATGACACTAGGGGATCCATATGTGGTTAATGAAAAGAACACACATGCAATGACACAGGTGGATCCATATGTAGTTTGTGAAAAGAACACACATGCAATGACACTATTGGATCCATATGTGGTTTGTGAAAACAACACACATGAAATGACTCTAGATGTGGTTAATGAAAAAACAGACATGCAATGACACTGGTGGATCCATATGCGGTTTGTGAAAAGAACACACATGCAATGACTCTAGTTGTGGTTTATTAAAAGAACACACATGCAATGACACTGGTGGATCCATTTGTTTATGAAAAGAACACACATGCAATGACTCTAGTTGTGGTTAATGAAACGAACACACATGCAATGACACAAGTGGAGCCATATGTGGTTTGTGAAAAGAACACACATGCAATGAACCCTGGTGGATCCATATGTGGTCTACGAAAAGAACAGACAGGCAATGCCACTAGTTGTGGTTAATGAAAAGAACAGAGATATGCAATGACTCTGGTGGATCCATCTGTGGTTTGTGAAAATAATACACATGCAATGACACTCGCTATGGTTAATTAAAAGAACAAACATGCAATGACACTGGTGGATCCATATGTCGTTTGTGAAAAGAACACACATGTAATGAACACTGGTGGATCCATATCTGTTCTATGAAAAGAACAGACATGCAATGACACTAGTTGTGGTTAATAAAAAGAACAAACATGCAATGACAGTGGTGGATCCATATGTGATTTGTGAAAAGAACACACATGCAATGACTCTAGTTGTGGTTTCTTAAAAGAACACACATGCAATAACAATGTTGGATCCAAGTGGTTTGTGAAAAGAATAGGCATGCAATGACTCTAGTTGTGGTTAATGAAAATAACACACGTACAATGACACTGGTGGATCCATAGGTGGTTAATGAAAAGAACATACATGAAATGACACTGGTGGATCCATGTGGTTTGTGAAAAGAACACACATGCAATGACTCTAGATGTGGTTAATGAAAAGAACACACATGCAATGACACTGGTGGATCCATGTGGTTTGTGAAAAGAACAGACATGCAATGACTCTAGCTATGGTCAATGAAAAGAACACAGATGCAATGACACTGGTGGATCCATATGTGGTCTATGAGAAGAACACACATGCAATGACACTAGTGGATCCATATGTAGTTTGTGAAAAGAACACACATCCAATAAATCAGGTGGATCCCTATGTGGTTTGTCAAAAGAATAGACATTCACTGACTAGTTGTGGTTCTTGAAAAGAACACACATTCAACGACACTGGTGGGTCCATGTGTGGTTTGTGAGAAGAACAGACATGCAATGACTCTAACTATGCTTTGTGAAAAGAACAGGCAATACAATGACTCTGGTGGATCCATGTGTGGTGTGTGAAAGAACAGACATTCACTGTCTCTAGTTGTGGTTCATGACAAGAATAGACATGCAATGACACTAGTGGATCCATATGTGGTTTGTGAGGAGAACAGACATGCAATGACTATAGCTGTGGATCCATGTGTGGTCTGTGAAAATAACACACATGCAATGACTCTAGTGGATGCTTATTCGGTTTGTGAGAAGAATAGACATGCACTGACTCTGGTGGATCCATACGTCGTTTGTGAAAATAACACACATGCAATGACTCTAGTGGATCCTTATGTCGTTTGTGAAAAGAACACACATGCAATGACTCTAACTGTGGTTTGTGAAAAGGACAGGCAATAAAATGACTCTAGTGAATCCATGTGTGATTTGAGAAAGAACAGACATTCACTGACTCTACTTGTGGTTGATGAAAAGAACACACATGCAATGACATAGGTGGATCCATATGTGGTTTGTGAAAAGAACACACATCTGATGACTCTAGCTGGTGGATCCATATGTGGTCTATGAATAGAACACACATGCTCATGTGGTTTATGAAAAGAATAGACATTCACTGACTCTGGTGGATCCATATGTGGTTTGTGAGACGAACACACAAGCAATGACTCTAGATGTGGATCCATATGTGGTTTGTGAGAAGAACAGACATGCAATGACTATAGTGGATCCATATGTGGTTTGTGAGAAGAAGACCCGTTCAATGACACTGGTGGATCATATGTGGTTTTTGAAAAGAACACACATCCAATGACTCTAGTTGTGGTTAATGAAAAAAACACATGCAATGACTCTAGTGGTCCATATGTGGTTTGTGAAAAGTACACACATGCAATGACACTAGTGGATCCATGTGTGGTTTGTGAAAAGAACACACATGAAATGAACTCTGGTGGATCCATATGCGGTTTGTGAAAAGAACAGACATGCAATGACTCTAGCTTTGGTTAATGAAAAGAACACACATGCAATGACACTAGGGGATCCATATGTGGTTAATGAAAAGAACACACATGCAATGACACAGGTGGATCCATATGTAGTTTGTGAAAAGAACACACATGCAATGACACTATTGGATCCATATGTGGTTTGTGAAAACAACACACATGAAATGACTCTAGATGTGGTTAATGAAAAAACAGACATGCAATGACACTGGTGGATCCATATGCGGTTTGTGAAAAGAACACACATGCAATGACTCTAGTTGTGGTTTATTAAAAGAACACACATGCAATGACACTGGTGGATCCATTTGTTTATGAAAAGAACACACATGCAATGACTCTAGTTGTGGTTAATGAAACGAACACACATGCAATGACACAAGTGGAGCCATATGTGGTTTGTGAAAAGAACACACATGCAATGAACCCTGGTGGATCCATATGTGGTCTACGAAAAGAACAGACAGGCAATGCCACTAGTTGTGGTTAATGAAAAGAACAGAGATATGCAATGACTCTGGTGGATCCATCTGTGGTTTGTGAAAATAATACACATGCAATGACACTCGCTATGGTTAATTAAAAGAACAAACATGCAATGACACTGGTGGATCCATATGTCGTTTGTGAAAAGAACACACATGTAATGAACACTGGTGGATCCATATCTGTTCTATGAAAAGAACAGACATGCAATGACACTAGTTGTGGTTAATAAAAAGAACAAACATGCAATGACAGTGGTGGATCCATATGTGATTTGTGAAAAGAACACACATGCAATGACTCTAGTTGTGGTTTCTTAAAAGAACACACATGCAATAACAATGTTGGATCCAAGTGGTTTGTGAAAAGAATAGGCATGCAATGACTCTAGTTGTGGTTAATGAAAATAACACACGTACAATGACACTGGTGGATCCATAGGTGGTTAATGAAAAGAACATACATGAAATGACACTGGTGGATCCATGTGGTTTGTGAAAAGAACACACATGCAATGACTCTAGATGTGGTTAATGAAAAGAACACACATGCAATGACACTGGTGGATCCATGTGGTTTGTGAAAAGAACAGACATGCAATGACTCTAGCTATGGTCAATGAAAAGAACACAGATGCAATGACACTGGTGGATCCATATGTGGTCTATGAGAAGAACACACATGCAATGACACTAGTGGATCCATATGTAGTTTGTGAAAAGAACACACATCCAATAAATCAGGTGGATCCCTATGTGGTTTGTCAAAAGAATAGACATTCACTGACTAGTTGTGGTTCTTGAAAAGAACACACATTCAACGACACTGGTGGGTCCATGTGTGGTTTGTGAGAAGAACAGACATGCAATGACTGTAACTATGCTTTGTGAAAAGAACAGGCAATACAATGACTCTGGTGGATCCATGTGTGGTGTGTGAAAGAACAGACATTCACTGTCTCTAGTTGTGGTTCATGACAAGAATAGACATGCAATGACACTAGTGGATCCATATGTGGTTTGTGAGGAGAACAGACATGCAATGACTATAGCTGTGGATCCATGTGTGGTCTGTGAAAATAACACACATGCAATGACTCTAGTGGATGCTTATTCGGTTTGTGAGAAGAATAGACATGCACTGACTCTGGTGGATCCATACGTCGTTTGTGAAAATAACACACATGCAATGACTCTAGTGGATCCTTATGTCGTTTGTGAAAAGAACACACATGCAATGACTCTAACTGTGGTTTGTGAAAAGGACAGGCAATAAAATGACTCTAGTGAATCCATGTGTGATTTGAGAAAGAACAGACATTCACTGACTCTACTTGTGGTTGATGAAAAGAACACACATGCAATGACATAGGTGGATCCATATGTGGTTTGTGAAAAGAACACACATCTGATGACTCTAGCTGGTGGATCCATATGTGGTCTATGAATAGAACACACATGCTCATGTGGTTTATGAAAAGAATAGACATTCACTGACTCTGGTGGATCCATATGTGGTTTGTGAGACGAACACACAAGCAATGACTCTAGATGTGGATCCATATGTGGTTTGTGAGAAGAACAGACATGCAATGACTATAGTGGATCCATATGTGGTTTGTGAGAAGAAGACCCGTTCAATGACACTGGTGGATCATATGTGGTTTTTGAAAAGAACACACATCCAATGACTCTAGTTGTGGTTAATGAAAAAAACACATGCAATGACTCTAGTGGTCCATATGTGGTTTGTGAAAAGAATAGACACTCATTGACTCTAGCTGTGGTTCATGAAAAGAACACACATGCAATAACATTGGTGCATCCATGTGTGGTTTATTAAAAGAACACACGTGCAATGACACTGGTGGATCCATGTGGTTTGTGAAAAGAACACACATGAAATGACTCTAGATGTGGTTAATGAAAAAACAGACATGCAATGACACTGGTGGATCCATATGTGGTTTGTGAAAAGAACACACAAGCAATGACTCTAGCTGTGGATCCATATGTGGTCTATGAAAAGAACACACATGTAATGACTCTAGTGGATCATTATGTGGTTTGTGAGAAGAACAGACATGCAATGACTCTGGTGGACCCATATGTGGTTTGTGATATAGATGGAGATATTATTAAGCTTAAATTGTTTCCTTTCTCTTTGAGAGGAAAAGCTAAAGAATGGTTGCTATCCCTAACTAGAAATAGTATTGATTCTTGGACTAAATGCAAAGATGCTTTCATTGGAAAATACTATCCTCTTACTAAAATTATATCTATGAGAAGTGAAATAATGAAATTTAAACAACCTGATAATGAACATGTTGCTCAAGCTTGGGAAAGAATGAAATCTTTGGTAAAGAATTGTCCCACTCATGGACTGACTGCTTGGATGATTATCCAAACCTTTTATGTAGGACTAAATTATTCTTCATGAAATCTGCTGGATTCTGCTACTGGAGGTACCTTTATGACCATTAGTTTGGGAGCTGCAACAAAGCTTCTGGATAATATGATGGTTAACTATTCTGAATGGCACACTAAGAGAGCTCCACAAGGTCATAAGGTAAATTCTGTTAAAGAAACCTCCTCCTTGAGTGATAAAATTGATGTTATTATGTCGATGCTTGTTAATGGGAAAGCTCATATTGATCCAAATCATGTTCCATTAGCCTCTTTGGTTTCTCAAGAAGAGCAAGTTGATGTGAACTTTATTATAAATAATAATTTTAGCAAAAATGCCTACAAGAATAATTTTGGTAATAATAATTATGGGCCATATCCTCCCAATAATGGTAATGCTTATGGAAATTCCTACAACAATAATAGAAGTGCACCCTCTGAACTTGAAGTCATGCTTAAAGATTTCATTAGTAAACAAACCGCTTTCAATAAAACTATTGAGGATAAACTCTCTAATGCTGAAAGAAATATAACATCATTGTCTGAAGCACAATCTTCTTTGAATAAAATGGCTGCTAAATCTAAAACTATTGAAAATCCCTTTGCTGCTACTAATGTTATACAAGTTAGAATTGATGAAATTATTAGATTGTTAGCTGAATTGCATGCTAAATGGGAAAGAGAAGATGAAATTGCTAGAAATAGTAGTATTTGTACTATCACCACCACTAATGTACATGCTAGCAAACCACATGAAGTTCCCATTCCTTTTGCAACAATGCCTAAAACCAATGGAACCTTTTCTAATAAAAATGCTGAAAATCTTCGAAATATGGGAAATAATAGCTCTACTAATTTAGATGGTAATTATAATTTTGATCTTGATGGTTGCAATATCTCTGAAGTAATTATGTTCCTACAAAAGCTTGCTACAAGTCCTAATGCTAGTGCTATGAATATGGCCTTTACAAAACAAACTATTGATGCTCTCATAAAAATTAAAGAAGAAATGATGAAACATAAAGCTTCTATTCCTATGAAATTAGAAGATGGTTGGGAACCCATCATTAATATGAAAGTGAATGATTTTGATCTAAAAGCTTTATGTGATCTTGATAGTAGTGTTTATATTATGCCTAGAAGGATTTATGAAATGCTTGATTTACCACCATTGGAAGATTGTTATTTAAATGTCCAACTTGATGATAATGCTAAAAAGAAACCCATGGGGAGTATTAATGATGTTCTTATTATGGTTAACAATACCTATGTCCCCGTTGATTTCTATGTTTTGGATGTTGAATGCAATGCTTCTTGTCCTATTATTTTGGGAAGACCTTTTCTTAGAACTGTTGGTGCCATTATAGATATGAAAGAAGGCACCATTAAATATCAATTCCCACTCAAGAAAGGTATAGAACACTTCCCTAAGAAGAGAGAGAAGATCCATTTTGCCTCTCCTTTTAAAACAACATTTGCTCTTAATGCTTCTTCATTTGAGAATACTTGATTCTTGCTTCTTATGCCTAGCTCAAAGGCGTTAAACAAATGCACTTATTGGGAGATAACCCAAATTTCTTTAGGAATATTTTGTTGAGTCTTGGAGGTTATTGCTTCAGTAATAACCTCTCCTTATCCTCTTTGTGTGGTTTTTGTGCCAAGAGTAACCTCTAATGAGAGAGAAGTAAGACTTGGGAAAGTTGCTGTCCGAAAACAGATTTTTGTGCTTTGCTGTAAAAATTCGTGAAAAATCTCTGTATGTCAGATTGAGCTATAATTATTTGTGCTTCTTCCCCAGGTTGTTATCTAACGTTTGTTAGTTCAACACTTTCGATTTCAGCAACAGAAGGTCTTCGAAAAAAATGATTTTTACCTGCTGCTCTGTTTTGGCAAATTTCTGCCATTATTTGCATTTGCTTCTTAATCTCGTTCAATTTGAGTTCTATTTGATCACTTGAACTTTTTAAAGGAAGTGCTACAGTATCTTGTGTTGAAACTGAACCAAAAGACTTATTATCTTGAGTACACTAATGTTGCTAATGAAGATTGTGTGAAGTTTTGTACAAAGGAAATTTTAAAGTGTAGGGCAGAACAATGTGATGAGATGAATATGGACAAAATCTCAAGCTTGGGGATGCCACATGTCACCCCAAGAAATATTCAAGAAGTACAAGCGTCAAAGCTTGGGGATGCCCAAGGCATCCCCGTCTTCATCAATAAAAATTTCAGGTTTCTTCCAAACACTTCATTTTTATTATTTCATGCACAATTGTATTGTTCTTGGAGCGTCTTCGTTTTGTTTTTAGTTTTCATTTGCTTAGTTTGCTTGAATAAATTGGTTGGACCCCCGCATTCATACATAGTTTCAAATAGGTTGATTTGGATTGGAAAAGAGTAGGAAAGTTCATACTTATAAGTGGTATAAAAGGAGCTTGTTTTTGACTATGACTTAGACTTTATCATGTCATGTTTGATATTGCTTTGACTTTATGCTTAGTGATTATTTTTGTAGCACGACGTGTTACAAACAATTGAGATTTCTTAATGTGCCTTGAAAGAATCATGCATTGTTTTAGCATATAAAAGCATAATATTGTGGTATTCTCCTTTGATGCTTTATTTGGGTTGACTTGGCGCATTCTCACACCATGTTAAGACTATACCAAGTCACCATAGCCTCTATGATCATTTAGTTTTCGACTTCTAATATCACTTTATGCTTTAATTAATAATGTTTTGTCGCTTTGCATGATTATGCACATTATTGCTCTCTTAGTTGGTTGCTCACCGTCTTTTGCTAGCCTCCATACCAAGTATGAGTTCCACTCATGCATTCAACTCCAAATAAAACGAAGTTATTACAAAGAGTCAACCATACCTACCTATTAGCATTTGCTATTCCAAGTATATTCATGTTTTTATCTACCTTCTGAATTAAACTTGTTATGTGAAATTTAGTGATTAAGCTCTCACAAACTTGATGGCACACTTTACTTTTCTTGCACTTATTAAACTTGAACCATTGTGCCCATCTATGTTGCGTATATGCTTACGCTTTATAAGTTGTGAGTTAGCAGAACCATGTTACCATGGGGAACGCTTTCAACATTGCACTTTATTTAGTAGATATCATGATTCTTTTGCTTATGGATCCCGGTGGTGTGAATTAAAAGGGGGATCTTGTAAGCTCATGGAGTTTGTATGTGTGTTATAGAAACGCCTAGGCCGCTACCCTAAGCCATGCCTAATCATGGTGGAAACTTGCAGCATAACCATAGTGAGAAATCTGTGAAGCATCCTCAATAAAAACCTATGCAAATAGCAAATAAAAAGATTGCTGAGATGCTCATTGTCTGCTTGCCTTGTCATTTTGATATGGGAAAGCTTCCGTATCATCGGGCAAGGGATACCCCATTGGCGGTTCTCTATGATACGCATGTACTTACAATGACAAGAATTTACTCGTGACTAAAGTTGAGTGGCATGAGGTTCGGTACTCGTAAGAACGGGGCATGAGATTTTCAACTTAATACCTTGTCAAGCATATCCTGATATTTGTTCACTTTAACCTTAATCACCTAAAGATGCTTATGATAGGGACAATGAGAGTTGAAAGCTAATAATTACCATAATTTTGGAAGCTCTTTATGAGTCTTAAATCCCTGCTTCCTTCTATGAAGGCCCTTTCTTTTACTTTTATGTTGAGTCTCCATCTTCTATCTTTATGCACCTTTTGAGAGAGCATAGTGGTCATTCTTAGTTTAATGTGCATTGTCCTAAAACTTGTTGATTGATTCATAACTTTGATATTGCTTGTTCTTAAACTATTTGTATCTAGTCACCCTTATGAACCTTGAAGGTGTCGTATGCATTTATGGTTTGCTACACTATGAGGGACAAGATGAATACCATTCTCATTATGGTTTCTATATGTGAAACAAACAAACGTCTTTCAAAGCATTTTTATTCATGAATCTTTTTTTGTACCTTTTCATGTTACAATATAGTTGCTATGTCTTATTGTTAGAACTATATCTTTCATGTCTATGTTAAAGTACTATGATCCCAGCTATCAATGTTTTACAAATACCTTGATCAAGATTACGATGGTGCATGTCACCTAAAAAATATTCATTTTTATCACTTACCTACTTGAGGACGAGCAGGAGTTAAGCTTGGGGATGTTGATACGTTGTAAATGTATCAATAATTTTTGATGTTCCATGCTTGTTTTATATTTACTTTCTTATGTTTTGTCTACACTTTTAGAGTATTTTTACACATTTTCTGGAACTAACCTATTAACAAGATGCCATACTGCCAGTTGCCTGTTTTCTGCTGTTTTTGGTTTCAGAAAAGCTAGTAAGGAAATATTCTCGGAATTGGACCGGACAAAAGCCAAAGTCAATATTTTACCCGAAGCAACACGGAGTCCGGAGGGGAGACAAAGTGGCGCACCAGGGCGGCCACACCTGGTGGTGGTGCGGCCTGGGGGTGCACCACCAGGGGGTGTGCCCCCCTGGTACTCTACCGATCATGCCCCTTTGCCTATAAAAGTCTCCCGGGACGAAAACCCTAAGTACCCGATCAAATTCCACGAAAGAGTCTGTAGCCGCCGCCATCTCCATCCCTAGATCGGGAGGGATCTGAAGCTCTTCCCAGCACCCTGCCGGAGGGGAGAGATCACCCTGGAGGCCTTCTTCATCACCATGACTACCTCCGGTGTGATGCGTGAGTAGTTCAATCCCTGGACTACTGGGTCCATGTAGTAGCTAGATGGTTGGTTCTCCTCCTTTGTTGCTACCATGTTTAGATATTGTGAGCTCCGTTCACGATCAAGATCATCTATTTGTATACTACATGTTGTGTTTGCGGGGATCCGATGGATATTGATATGCTATTTCAGATTGATTATTGATTCTATCATGTCTATGTTATTTGTGATCTTGCATGCTTTCCGTTGTTAGTAGCTATCTTGGTCGAGTAGATGCTAGCAACTCCAAGAGGGAGTATTTATGATCGATAGTGGGTTCATGCCTCTAGTAATCTAGGGAAGTGACAGAAATCTCTAAGGTACTAGATGTCTTGTTGCTACTAGGGAGAAAACAGGAATCCTTTGTTCATGGAGCAATCGTATTGTTTACTTTACACACTTTGCTTAATGCAATTATCTATTGCTTGCAACTTAATACTGGAGGGGGTTCGGATGATAACCTGAAGGTGGATTATTAGTCATAGATGCAGTTGGATTACGGTCTATGTATAATGTTATAATGCCCAATCAAATCTCATAGGAGTCAAGATGATTAGTATATGCATGTATGCTTTCTCGGTGTCTGTCAATTGCCCTGTTGTAATTTGTTCACCCAACATGTCTTCTATCTTAAGGAGAATCACCTCTAGTGAACTATGGACCCCGGTCCATTCTTTTACCATAAATCTACAAGCTATTTACTATTTACTGTTTATTTTCTGGAAGCAATTACTATCTTCCACACACTATGTTTAGTCCTTTGTTTCAGCAAAACCGGTGAGATTGACAACCTCACTGTAAGTTGGCGGCAAAGTTCTGTGGTTGTGTTGTGCAGGATTCCAAGTTGGAAACAACACCTTGGAGGTGTTTCCTTGCTCCTACTGGTTCGATAACCTTAGGTTTCATAACTGAGGGAAAACTTGCTATTGTGCTCATCATACCTTCCTCTTGGGGTTCCCCAACGAGCTCGATACATTTTGAGCCATCAGATCCATATGTGGTTTCTGAAAAGAACAGACATGCAATGACTCTAGTTGTGGTTCATGAAAATAACACACATGCAATGACACTAGTGGATCCAATATGTGTTTTAGGAAAGAACACACATTCAATGACACTAGTGGATCCATATATGGTTTGTGAGAAGAACACACATGCTCATGTGGTTTGTGAAAAGAACACACATCCAATGACACTTGTGGATCCTTATGTGGTTTGGGAAAAGAACAAACATGCAATGACACTGGTGGATCAATATGTAGTTTGTGAAAATAACACACATCCAATGACTCTAGTGGATCCTTATGTGGTTTGTGAAAAGAAGAGACATGCAATGACTCTAACTTTGGTTTGTGAAAAGAACAGGCAATGCAATGGCTCTGGTGGATCCATACGTGGTTCATGAAAAGAACAAAAATTCAATGACACTTGTGGATCCATATGTGGTTTGTGAAAAGAACACATATCCAATGACACTGGTGGATCCATATGTGGTTTGTGAAAAGAACACACATGAAATAACTCTAGATGTGGTTAATGAAAAAATAGACATGCAATGACACTGGTGGATCCATATGTGGTTTGTGAAAAGAACACACATGCAATGACTCTAGTTGTGGTGTATTAAAAGAACACACATGCAATGACATTGGTGGATCCATGTGGATTGTGAAAAGAACAGACATGTAATGACTCTAGCCATGGTTAATGAAAAGAACACACATGCAATGACTCTAGCTGTGGTTAATGAAAAGAACATATGAAATGACTCTAGTGGATCCATATGTGGTTTGTGAAAAGAAAAGACAATGCAATGACTCTAGCAATGGTTCATGAAAGAACACACATGCAATGACACTCGTGGATCCATATGTGTTTTAGGAAAATAACACACATTCAATGACACTAGTGGATCCATATGTGTTTTAGGAAAAGAAGACACATTCACTGACTCTAGTTGTGGTTCTTCAAAAGAACACACATGCAATGACACTAGTGGATCCCAGGGCTGGTCTTGAAATCTTGGGGCCTCGGTGCAAGATAATAAAGCGGGCCTTTTGTTCACATGTAAAATGGGTTTTATTTCTAACATAGAATGATACAGTCAAATTGAAAGGAGGAAAAAAAATGAATAGTGCATGTACGTATGCCATAAGCAAGGCCTTACAGCTCTTTAAGAAATAGCCCATGTAGGTATGCATTTCTAGATTCAACTTTTGGACTATACACTAATTATTTTTACTAAGTACACCTAAGATAGGCCCCTTCACACCTGGGGGCCCTGTGCACACGCACATGTCGCACAGGCTCATGGCCGGCCCTGGTGGATCCATGTGTGGTTTGTGAAAGAACAGACATGCAATGACTCTGGTGGATCCATATGTTGCTTGTGAGAAGTAAAAACATGCAATAACTCTAGTGGATCCATAGGTGGTTTGTGAAAAGAACACACATGCTCATGTCGTTTATGAAAAGAACAGACATTCACTGACTCTGGTAGATCCATATGTGGTATGTGAGAAGATAACACATTCAATGACTCTAGCTATGGATCAATATGTGGTCTGTGAAAAGAACACACATCCAATGACTCTAGTGGATCCTTATGTGGTTTGTGAGAAGAACAGACATGCAATGACTCTGGTGGATCCATATGTGGTTTGTGAAAAGAACACACATGCAATGACCCTAGCTG
>OU342743.1:513788559-513860586 GCA_910589775.1 Avena eriantha | reverse complement strand
TATTTTCCAATGAAAGCATCTTTGCATTTAGTCCAAGAATCAATACTATTCTAGTTAGGGATAGCAACCATTCTTTAGCTTTTCCTCTCAAGAGAAAGGAAACAATTTAAGCTTATAATATCTCATCTATATCACAAACCACATATGGGTCCACCAGAGTCATGCATGTCTGTTCTCTCACAAACACATAATGATCCACTAGAGTCATTACATGTGTGTTCTTTTCATAGACCACATATGGATCCACAGCTAGATCCATTGCTTGTGTGTTCTTTTCACAACCACATATGGATCCACCAGTGTCATTGCATGTCTGTTTTTTCATTACCCACATCTAGAGTCATTTCATGTGTGTCTTTTCACAAACCACATGGATCCACTAGTTTCATTGCACGTGTGTTCTTTTAATAAACCACACATGGATGCACCAAGTTATTGCATGTGTGTTCTTTTCATGAACCACAGCTAGAGTCAATGAGTGTCTATTCTTTTCACAAAACACATATGGACCACTAGAGTCATTGCATGGTTTTTTTCATTAACCACAACTAGAGTCATTGGATGTGTGTTCTTTTCAAAAACCACATATGATCCACCAGTGTCATTGAACGGGTGTTCTTCTCACAAACCACATATGGATCCACTATAGTCATTGCATGTCTGTTCTTCTCACAAACCACATATGGATCCACATCTAGAGTCATTGCTTGTGTGTTCGTCTCACAAACCACATATGGATCCACCAGAGTCAGTGAATGTCTATTCTTTTCATAAACCACATGAGCATGTGTGTTCTATCATAGACCCCATATGGATCCACCAGCTAGAGTCATCAAGATGTGTGTCTTTCACAAACCACATATGGATCCACCTATGTCATTGCATGGTGTTCTTTTCATCAACCACAAGTAGAGTCAGTGAATGTCTGTTCTTTCTCAAATCACACATTGATTCACTAGAGTCATTTTATTGCCTGTCCTTTTCACAAACCACAGTTAGAGTCATTGCATGTGTGTTCTTTTCACAAACGACTAATAAGGATCCACTAGAGTCATTGCATGTGTGTTATTTTCACAAACGACGTATGGATCCACCAGAGTCAGTGCATGTCTATTCTTCTCACAAACCGAATAAGCATCCCTAAGTCATTGCATGTGTGTTATTTTCACAGACCACACATGGATCCACAGCTATAGTCATTGCATTCTGTTCTCCTCACAAACCACATATGGATCCACTAGTGTCATTGCATGTCTATTCTTGTCATGAACCACAACTAGAGACAGTGAATGTCTGTTCTTTCACACACCACACATGGATCCACCAGAGTCATTGTATTGCCTGTTCTTTTCACAAAGCATAGTTAGAGTCATTGCATGTCTGTTCTTCTCACAAACCACACATGGACCCACCAGTGTCGTTGAATGTGTGTTCTTTTCAAGAACCACAACTAGTCAGTGAATGTCTATTCTTTTGACAAACCACATAGGGATCCACCTGATTTATTGGATGTGTGTTCTTTTCACAAACGACATATGGATCCACTAGTGTCATTGCATGTGTGTTCTTCTCATAGACCACATATGGATCCACCAGTGTCATTGCATCTGTGTTCTTTTCATTGACCATAGCTAGAGTCATTGCATGTCTGTTCTTTTCACAAACCACATGGATCCACCAGTGTCATTGCATGTGTGTTATTTTCATTAACCACATCTAGAGTCATTGCATGTGTGTTCTTTTCACAAACCACATGGATCCACCAGTGTCATTTCATGTATGTTCTTTTCATTAACCACCTATGGATCCACCAGTGTCATTGTACGTGTGTTATTTTCATTAACCACAACTAGAGTCATTGCATGCCTATTCTTTTCACAAACCACTTGGATCCAACATTGTTATTGCATGTGTGTTCTTTTAAGAAACCACAACTAGAGTCATTGCATGTGTGTTCTTTTCACAAATCACATATGGATCCACCACTGTCATTGCATGTTTGTTCTTTTTATTAACCACAACTAGTGTCATTGCATGTCTGTTCTTTTCATAGAACAGATATGGATCCACCAGTGTTCATTACATGTGTGTTCTTTTCACAAACGACATATGGATCCACCAGTGTCATTGCATGTTTGTTCTTTTAATTAACCATAGCGAGTGTCATTGCATGTGGTATTATTTCACAAACCACAGATGGATCCACCAGAGTCATTGCATATCTCTGTTCTTTTCATTAACCACAACTAGTGGCATTGCCTGTCTGTTCTTTTCGTAGACCACATATGGATCCACCAGGGTTCATTGCATGTGTGTTCTTTTCACAAACCACATATGGCTCCACTTGTGTCATTGCATGTGTGTTCGTTTCATTAACCACAACTAGAGTCATTGCATGTGTGGTCTTTTCATAAACAAATGGATCCACCAGTGTCATTGCATGTGTGTTCTTTTAATAAACCACAACTAGAGTCATTGCATGTGTGTTCTTTTCACAAACCGCATATGGATCCACCAGTGTCATTGCATGTCTGTTTTTTCATTAACCACATCTAGAGTCATTTCATGTGTGTTGTTTCACAAACCACATATGGATCCAACAGTGTCATTGCATGTGTGTTCTTTTCACAAACTACCTATGGATCCACCTGTGTTATTGCATGTGTTTTCTTTTCATTAACCACATATGGATCCCCTAGTGTCATTGCATGTGTGTTCTTTTCATTAACCAAAGCTAGAGTCATTGCATGTCTGTTCTTTTCACAACCGCATATGGATCCACCAGAGTTCATTTCATGTGTGTTCTTTTCACCAAACCACACATGTATCCACCAGTGTCATTGCATGTGTGTACTTTTCACAAACCACATATGGACTCCACCAGTGTTATTACATGTGTGTTCTTTTTCACAAATCAAATATGGATCCACCAGTGTCATTGCATATGTGTTCTTTTCATTAACCAGAACTAGAGTCATTGCATGTGTGTATTTTCACAAACCACATATGGATCCACAAGATTTCATTTCATGTGTGCTCTTTTCACAAACCACATATGGATCCACCAGTGTCATTGCATGTGTGTTCTTTTCACAAACCACTATGGATCCACCAGTGTCATTGCATGTGTGTTCTTTTCTCAAACCACATATGAATCCACTAGTGTCATTGCATGTGTGTTCTTTTCAAGAACCACAACGGGAGTTAGTGAATGTCTGTTCTTTCACAAACCACACATGGATCCACCAGAGTCATTGTATTGCAGGTTCTTTTCACAAACCATATTTAGAGTCATTGCATGTATTTTCTTTTCTTTTCACAAACCACATAAGGATCCACTAGAGTCATTGGATGTGTGTTCTTTTCACAAACCACATATTGATCCACCAGTGTCATTGCATGTGTGTTCTTTTCACAAACCACATAAGGATCGACCAGTGTCATTGGATGTGTGTTCTTTTCACAAACCACATGAGCATGTGTGTACTTCTCACAAACCACATATGGATCTACCAGAGTTCATTGCATGTGTGTTGTTTTCACAAAACACATATGGATGCACCAGTGTCATTGCATGTGTGTTCTTTTTATTAACCATAGCTAGAGTCATTGCATGTATGTTCTTCTCACAAACCACATGGATCCACCAGTGTCATTGCATGTGCGTTCTTTTCATTAACCACAGCTAGAGTCATTGCATGTGTGTTCTTTTCACAAACCACAGATGGATCCATTAGAGTCATTGCATGTCTATCTTTTCATTAACCACAACTAGTGTCATTGCATGTCTATTCTTTCACAAAGCACATAAGTGTCACTGGATGTGCGTTCTTTTTACAAACCACAGCTAGATTCGTTGCATGTGTGTTCTTTTCACAAACCACATATGGATCCACCAGTGTCATTGCATGTGTGTTCTTTTCATTAACCACAGCTAGAGTCATTGGATGTATGTTCTTTTCACAAACCACATGGATCCACTAGTGTCATTGCATGTGTGTTCTTTGCATTAACCACAGCTAGAGTCATTGCATGTGTGTTCTTTTCACAAACCACATATGGATCCACCAGAGTCATTGCATGTCTGTTCTTTTCATTAACCACATCTAGAGTCATTGCATGTCTGTTCTTTTCACAAACCACATGGATCCACCAGTGTCATTGCATGTGTGTTCTTTTCATTAACCACAGCTAGAGTCATTGCATGTGTGTTCTTTTCACAAACCACATATGGATCCACCAGTGTCATTGCATGTGTGTTCTTCTCATAAACAACATATGGATCCTAATCTTATGAGAGCCCTAACCTTAGCCCCCCAATGGTGGCCGTTAGACCGAGTCTTCTATAAGGCACGCCCTAACACAGTTGTTCTGCATGAAGATTGTTACATACCGTTCAATCAGGGCGCTTAGACAATTGGGATGGTCTTCGTAAGAGCGATCCACGAGTAGGTTGTTCTGCGACATGATTGGCCACGCTTACTGCCCGCTTGCTCTAGAAAACTGGCAACACTGGGCGCTCCCCTTTTGCGAGTGTCACGACTCACGAGTTCCATGGGCCATATGCCAGTGTCACATCCCCTTTACTTCTCTTACTCCCCATACTTCTCTTCCTTCCCCTCGAAGCCACTTTCTCCCCACTTCTCTCCCATCCTTCCATAGCCACAAGCCGACGGCGCCTCCATCTATCTCTCCCATAGCCACCCTAGTCCCCCACCCCCCTCTCGCCATGGGTTCAAGGGGATACGGTGAGGAAACGCGCCGTGACAATAGGGACGGTGATTTCGATGTGAGTCGTCTCATCTCTATCTCTATCATCTGTGGCCAGTTATCTATTTTTAGCTAGATCTACTCTATTTACTCATGTGCGTATGATGTGTTAGGCCAACCAGATGTTATACGACTCCGACTATCACGGTTTAGCAGATGAAGACAGTCCTCCGCTATGTAACATGGATATGTGCCCGCTAAATTTGTAGCGTTCGAAGGACGAAATGCATGCATGAGGTTTTTACGGTGTCAAGGACATCGTGCAATGATGCAAGTCAGAAGTTGCGGTGTTATCAAATGGATAGATCCAGAGTGGCCCAAATCGATGCAAAAAACGCTGGACAAACTATGGGATATGAATATTGATTTGAAAGAATCCATAGTCAACTCACTTCTTAACAGTGTTGAGATGAAGCTATGGGACCCAGTTGACACAACCAAGCTTAACTGAGATCTCAGGAGGGTGCAAGACAAGGTTAGCAAAGTCGAGAAGGAGAGGGACATGGCATTGGCCCTGAAGGCTAAAGCAGAGAAAGGACTGACTCAAGCAAGGAATGATCTTCACAAGGCCAAAGTCCTTTAGTTCACAACTACGATTATTGACAAGTGCATGACGATAAATGCAGAGAAACAATTGAAGCTGTGCAAGGAAGATGCTAAAAGGAAGAAGCAGATGATTCGATCCTTGCTCTCGCAGGAAGATGCGCATCGGGCTAAGATTAGGAAGATCAAGGAAATGTGTGATAATGAGTTCTATTTAGCTTGAGCTCCATGCTTTTATAATTTGTAATAGTAGTACTTGTTGACCTAGCGGTATGAACTAGTGGTCCTAGAGTCCTAGGAGAAAACAAATTGGTCGCCCGTTAATCTGTCTTAACCCTACATTACTTCCTTTTGTCTAATCATGGTGGTATTCTGACATTGGTGGTTTATTTAAACGTAATCTATGTGGATTGTGCCGCATGCAAATGGCACAACCACAATTTATAAGTGGAAGCACGTACACCCCGGTTACTGGAGATCCGGGAGCTTCACCAGATGCAGGGGATGCAAGAGCAGGGAGGCGGTGACATAGACGGGCTCAAGATTAGGCCAGAAAGTGGTACCGATTTCCTCATCATCTGGGAATTATCGGTTGCCATTGTTGTTTATGTTGCCATGTTGTTGTGCAACAGCTGAAATAAGTTGCTGCTTCGTGGAGTGTAGCAACTTAAATAATTTATTTCTGTGCCACTTACATTCCATCGAATTTGGAGACCTCCTGCCCTCAGCAATCGTGGAACCGGTGCTACGTGTTTTTAGATAGTAGTGGCACAATCACAATTTCGGATTCAACTACTGACTCGGGCATTTCCAAACCCTAAGTCGTGGTATATTTTACTCCGAAAACATAGGTAGATTGTTTCGCCCTGCAAAGTTCCACACATAGAGCTCTAGAATTTAACCGAATTACATATATAGGTTCAAGTTCAACACATTACTATGCATTGTCATTGCCATCAGCCTTCTTCCCTAGCTTGGGTGCCAAGACTTCATGTCCACTAGCTTCTTCATTTCCTGCCTTCTTCCTCTTCCTCGGTGCCAATTTTCTTAGCTTCACGTACTCTGCATCGCCGAGACAATCAGCACCAGAATCATGTCCAACATCATCTTTCCACTCATTTTTATTTTCTTCTGGCTGCAAAATGACTGACCCGGCAGTCATGTTTCTAACCTTGCGGCGCTTCCTATCAAAGAAACATGACTGTTGCATAACTTCCCAATATCTACAGAGTAAATAAAAAAATTACAATTCAACACAAACATGTGAACCCCAAGAGACTTTTGCATACTAGGAGCTAATTGGATTCGAGCGACCACCCTGTCCAAGAATAGAAAGGCGACTCCCAGTTGCAGCAGCTTCCACATCGAGTACATCACAATTCAGCTCAAACATGCAAGTCGAAGCATACCTTTTCATCAACCCAATTAGCCGACTATCACACGTTAGAGGAACCATGATGCCTCGTTCATCCATGAAGCTGAACTTTGTAGTCTGCTTCGGCCATATTTCATCATGATTATGCAGAGCATCAACCATACCAGGGATAGTGCAGATCTGTGCAGACGCTTCTTCCATCGTGATACAATGGTGTCCATACCACCTGCCCTTCACCCTTCCTGATTTAGAGTCGTACCTGAAGAGGGGTACCATAACCAGGTAAGGGTGGTCCGCGGAGATCCCACTTTGAAAGAACATTTCATGTTTTCCTTTGTTTTGCGTGTTAGATAACAATACTATGGAGACTTTTCATGTGTGCTAAGTGTGTAGGAAGTTTTGAGGGGGGGCGGATAATCCGGCCTACCTCATCTCTCAAGGAAGCCAAGGCGCGTCGCTCTGTGTCCAATCGGATTTTCTCCCGGAAAATCTGAACTGGGGCGGTTTTTCCTCCTCAGGCTAGATAATCCGGGTTTCGCAAGGGCCGGATAATCTGGCCCCCAGTTTTCGAGCAAAAGGAGCCAAGGCGCGTCGCTCGGTATCCGGTCGGATTTTCTCCCGGAAAATCCAAACTAGGGCGGTTTTTCTTCCCCAGGCCGGATTATCCGGCCTTCGCATAGGACCAGATAATCCGGGCCCCAGAAGATGATCAAGGGCAAGCTCGGCGCGTCTCACTGTGAGGGGGCGGATTTTCTACCGGAGATTCCGAGTCTGGGGCGGAGTTTCCCCAGACCGGATAATCCGGCCCCCAAAGTGTGCAACGCCTGGTTTTTGGAAGGGGGTATAAGTACCCCTTCTTCCCCAACGTCCAGAACTCTTGATTCACTCGAATTTGACCAGACCTCGTGCAAGAGCTCTAAATCTCGATCTCCCACTTCAACCACCCGAAGGTCTAGATCTTTGGTGGAATTGAAGGAGGAGAAGTTCATCATCAACATCAAGAATCAAGCTCTCAACTCCTCTCCATTCACTTGGAGAAATCCCTGATCTAGTATTCTTGTTAATACCTAGATCTTGTTATTGTATTTGACAACTTTGTTCTTGTGGCAGCTTGTTGTCATTTCGGGAGCCTCCAAGTTGTTGTGGAGTTATTGCCCCGCTAGTTGTGTAAAGGCGCCGGTTCCCGCCTCGAAGGGTACCTATAGTGGAAGGTGGATCAGGCCTGTTGTGGCGAGATCCATCGGAGAACAGGGTGAGGCCTTTTGTGGCGTGGTGGTCTTAGTACCGCCCACCCCTCCAACGCAGATGTACTTCCCTTAACAAGGAAGGAACTGCGGTCAAAAAAATCCTGTGTCTCCGCGTGCTTCACTTCGGTTCACTCGTTCCTCTTCCACTCGCTCTTTACTTGCTAGTAGATAGGTTTGCATATAGGGAAATTCCACACATTAGTTTATCTAGAGAATTTACCTTTGTGCTCAGCCTAAAATTGAAAAAGAATTAAAAATTGGTGTAGCACCTATTCACCCCCCTCTAGGTGCCCATACGATCCATTTCACACTTGACAGAAAAATGTAGACAAAATATGTTTGTCAGCGTTGGGCTAACAAACAATTTTAGGTTCAGTTGCCAACTAGCAGTTATAATTAGTGCGAATAGCAAAGAGAAGGGTAGCTCACCTGCATGTAGCCAGAACTTCTTCTTCCTTGGTAGTAGGATCTGCCATCCTCCGAGCTGCTCAGCTCGTCGGCGGCGGAGGAGGGCTAGAGCCTCACAACGGCGGCTACGGCATGCGCCATTGGAGCTTGGGATCAGCGAATGGGCGCAACAACTGGGCGCCAGAAGTCAAATGTCCTAAGGGATCGTTCTGCCTGTAGGGTGGATTTCGACGCCGCCGGTGCTAGGGGAAAGGAGGGAATGGATTTGTGAAATTGGTCAACGCATCCAATCCACTTAGTTCCTCGATTTTCCTAAGAGGTTGCCGCGTTGGCGCTCGCGTCACGGATAGATGACTGACACGACCGTCTACTTCACGAGGCAGTTTCACAGAATGTTTGAATTTGGCAGGGGTGAGATGAGTTTGCCTCGAAATGGCCCCTCTTAGTAGTTGGAATCCCAACTTTACGAAACACGGCAATTACAGGGAACTTTGGTACCGCGATGCACTCGCCCAGGATCTTTTGGACCACAAACCAACAAGCCCCATCAAATTGCTAGGAGAGAATCAACAAGACGCATGGCGCACATCAGTATCAACACGTGCCGAGGGTAAACCACGAACCGTCGCTCCACTCCGCCCATTACGCACGAGAATCAAGGAGACACAGTTAAAACAGAGATTACACATGCCTGGTCTAGTCTAAGTCAGAAAATAGGACCCACTACTCGTCACGTCCCGTAAAAACCGCTCACGCGGGTAGCTAAGGTCATCTCATCGTCAACACTAACGTCATTAACTCCAGCAGGAGCACCTTTTTTACTACTTTAGTCCTTACTCGAGTCTTCAACTCAACCAATCACTCGGGGGATACTCCTAACAGGAGCACTAGCCGCGCACCCGAGGAATTTTCTGAGACATCCAAACATTATGACAACATATTTTCCTATCAAGAACCCTTCACTCGAATCAGCGATTCGACGGTGAACTTCGGGTGACTCCCATAGGGACCACTGAAACCACATTCGACTGAAACAAGCAAAAGACGACAACGGTCGTAAAGTACTTATAGTCCCCACTCGAGTCTACGACTCGAATAGGCACTCGGGGGCTACTCCCATAGGGAGCGCTGGTCGTGCACCCTATGAGTTTTTCTTATACATTACTGCGTGTTGACTATGTCCACACTCGAAAGCATTGGCGACTCTGCTTAATAACTTCCCTGCAAAGAGATTACGTCTCCTGGGCCACCCGAATCATCACCGCGATTATAAAATTCGGATGCCGCGTCTATGACGTGAAGATAAGACCTGAATAAGGCCTAGTAACGCACCTGCTACGCTCTACCAGAAACAATCCATACCTGTAGGTACGATGAAATATGCCTTGACGTCCGTGTCGAGTGCTTACACATATACACTGGGATTCGAACTCTATAAGATCTCTGCGGCCTGATTCGAATTACGCCAACACTTCTCTGAATTCGAGTCCGGGGCCTTGAATTTGAGTAGATTGCATTGTTTTTCCCTAAGGCATTTAACTAATCCCGATTCGTCGGATGAATCAGGAACGTGTATCAACAATCCCTATGATATCAATCAAAGCACTCGAAAAAATATGGTCGGCTGTGCACTCGAAAGACTTCATTAGTCTCTGCTCGAATCTGCGATTCAACCGAACACTCGGGGGCTATTGATGTGGGCATACCTTACAGGTACTCGAGTTTAGCATATGCGGTCCAATCTGGGAGAAGCCCACGGCGTTACCAAGGCCCAATCAAGGATTCGAGTGACCGAAGGAGACTCCGACTACTTGCGACACACGGCAATATGAAAGATAGAAAGTTTTAAGGGAAAAACCCTAACTTGTAACCGACTCGACCTGCTATCCCGAGAACTAGCCTATCTATATAAAGGCTAGGAGGAGGCAGTGAGGAGGACAATCACAACCCTAGTTTCCACAACCTCGCCAGATTGCATCTGCGCACCCCTATAACTTTTGACTCCCTCGATAATTCCAAGAGAAGACAAGCAGGAGTAGGGTCTTCTATGAGGCTTGAACTTGGGTAAACCTTGCGTCCTTGTGTGCTTGTGTGCTAGCCGATTGATGCCTCCAGCGCTCCCTCCTTCTCCAAAACTCAAGTCCATAACAATGGGCATTGATGAGTTTAACCCTCGTCAATGTCGGATTATCCTTATCCATCGTATATTGTCAATACCATATCCGCTACCGCGGATGTGGCATTACCGCCGGCAAGATGGTCACTGACGAGTGCAGACTCGCTGGTGATAGGCCATTTTGGTGCACCGGGGATGAGGTTTTCCCTACTAGTGCATCCTTCGGATAGCTGCTCGACAAATATCTGCATCCGCGTCCATATCCACCGGATATATAAAATGCATACCATATCCTAAAAATCGGATGCAGATGCGGATTTGGAGAGGAAGTTATCCGTACCATTTCCATCCCTAGTGGGGAGGCTCCTACCCCGCTGGCCACCCTAGGTGGTCCAAGGCGCGTGAGTGGGGCCCATCCCCCCGCCGGCCAGCACCCTCCTCCCACCTCCTCTTGTTTAGTCCCACCCCGGGACTTGGTGGGTGGGAGTAACCTAGTTTTTCCTATATATAGGGGAGGCATTCACCCCAAATTTCTCAATCCATCAATCAATTGGAATTAGCCACTCTCTCTCTCCCTCCCTATCTCCCTCTCAATCGTGTTCCCAAGTTAGGAATATTCTAATGAGGTAGAGGTTTCTCCACCCAGCGCACGTCGTTGTGCCACTAGAATCGGTCCGGATCTTCTTCTTCCGCTGCCTTGCTGCACTAGGGCTCAAGAGACATCATTTACACCGGAGGCCTGTAAAGCTCGACGAGGCATCACCAATAGTGGTGTTGGATGCTTGAAGCCTTCTAGACCTTGAAGTCTGCGACACTCGGCTTCATCAACAACATTTATGTGGGAACGTGTTCCCACTTTCTTGGTCTTCAAAGGTATGATCATTGTATCCCGTTCGTTACTGTACTTCTCCATAGATAGGTTGGTATGTTCTCGTAGTAGGAAATTTTATTATTTTTTGCCATGAAACCCCTTCAATGGTATCAGAGCGATCTATGGGTAGATGTACTAGTACAAGTAGAACACACGAGGATTGTGTGGGCATTGAATTTCTAATTCTTACCCTCCCACGTGTACTACTATCGCGGTAATGTCAGATGAAGCGGCCCGGACCAACCTTATGGGCAACCTTACGCGAGATCTGTTCCACGACTAACATACGGCTTGTACTATATAAGTGGCTGGCGGGTGTCTATATCTCCCAACATTAGATGACATGTCACTTACAAAGGACGACCCTGAAAAGGGATCGAAAGAGGCAACTTGTTAATCCATGTTGTCGCTGGATTCGTAGGTAAGAAGTGGTTATTCTGCGAATGCCTAATAAACCACGTAAAACTTGCAAACAGAAAGTAGAAGCGTCTAGCTTTGTTTTGCAGGAGGGCAAGTGATATGTGTGGTCAGGGCCAGCTCTATGTCTTGGAGGGCCCTAGGGCAAAGTCACGGACATGGCCCTTAAGGTACACATATATAAATATACGGATGTATATAAGCTCATTTTTACTTGCAAAGTACCATGAGTTAACATCCAATGCACATTCTTCGTTTAAGATGTATGTACTGCTATTATTGACAACCTCAAATAAGAAAAAAGTTCTAATGACTCCATCACCAATAATGCATGTAATTAGAACCCTAAATCCCTAATTTAATAATGGAGCATGAACATGACGTAGATGAGATCGATCCTCTATCGCTGGGTAGGCAGCAGTGTGCATTTTCTTGCCCGGTGGACCTAACTCACCCATTGCGCTGGGCCAATGCATTTTTCTAGCCCAAAATATAACAGCGGCTGGAAACGTATAAAAATGGGCCCTCCCCAAACATGGGCCCTAAGGCAGCGGCCATGTTGGCCATGGGTCAGAGATGGCCCTCTGTATGGTTTAGGTAAGTGTTTATGGGGATAGACAGCCGAAGGTAAGGTGGCACCATGAACCTGGTGCAAATGTCAATGCTCTCCATGGAGATCAAGACGCGACAACCACCACATATGACACATACATAACTATTTTCATTAGATGTTAGCTATTGTGTGATCTTGTTGTGCTAGTATTAAACTACGATGGTAGCATAATAAGATAATCCCTCTACTATAATTCCAATGTTCATGTTCTCCCACTAGTGTGCACTGCCAAAAAGTCAATCTTTGTGGAGCAGGACATGATGATCGAGTGCAAACACATCAACATTCGCATACGGTGGGTGCAAGCCATGTATGCACTGCAAATACATTGTGGTTAGAGTTGGCGAGCCTAGCATGTACAAACATGACCTCGAAACATAAATGACTGAAAGGTCAAGCACGAGTCACATGGAGATGTGATCAATATGATGATATCTACCCTGGAAGCTACATAAAAGGCCGTGACAATCGGGGATGATGTGGTGTAAAGGGATTGTGTAGTCACCGAACGAATATTGGGGGATGTTCGTTTGAGTGGGAGTTCTGGTATTTTAGTATGACTGAATAAGAACCCATATTATGAACATTTAAGATTCACTACTTTACAAATAAATATTGTAGATGTCTCATGCTACGTTCAACCTTGGCCCTTCCCTTGAGAAAGAAAAGCTAAAAACTAATGGGACGAACTTCACCGCCTAGTCCTGCAACTTAAGAATTATCCTCGTTCCCAAAAGTTGTCCTATATACTTGAGGCCACTATAGGTGACCAACCCAATACTGCCGCCTCTCAGGCTAATAAAATTGCTTATCAATAGAAGGCAAACGATAACGCATGTGTCCAGAGTGGCATGCTCTATGCCATGGAGGCCAACCTGTAGAAGCGCTTTGAGAATAGGAGCGCCTTCGAGATCATCACCGATCTCAAGGGCATCTTTGCGCCACAGGCCCAGTCTAAGAGGTATGAGGTTTCAAACCTCTTCTTCTCAGCTAAGATGGCAGATCATAGAAGCTTGAGCAAGCACATTGTTAAAATGTCTGGCTACATTCAATGCCTAAAGAATCTTGATTGCAAAATGAATGATGAGGTGGCGATTGATAGGGTGTTGTAGTCTCTGCCCCTAGCTACAAGAGCTTCGTGCTACCACATGTAGGGTATGACCAAAACCCTGTATGAGTTCTTCACCATGCTCAAGCACTCTGAGGAGGAAATCAAGAAGGATCGCACTATATTGATGGTCAATAGGACCGTTGACTTCAAGAAGTCTGCCAAAGGGCAAGGGAAAAAGGGGCAAAGCCAATAAGGACGACAAACATGTTGCCTCGCACCACACACTTCTACTGCAAGGGCGAGGGTCACTAGAAGCACAACTGTTCCAAGTATATGGAGGATAGGAAGGTTGGCAAGATTGTTGCCAAAGAGAAACGTATATATGATATACATGTTATTGATGTTTTCCTCACAAGTCCCAAAAGCAACGTTTGAGTATTTGATACCGGTTCTGTTGCCCATATTTGTAAATCTCATGAGGAGTTGCAGAATAGCCGGCGCTTGGTGAAGGACGAGGTGACGACGCGTGTCAGCAACAATCACAAAGTGGATGTGATGGATGTCGGGACTCTCCCTATGCATCTCCACTACAAGAAAAGTTGGCTTTTACAACGGAGGATTTTTGTGGTTGAAGGCCCGTTTTTCATGGTTAAAAAGTCTTCTACGACAGATAGCCTTCGTGGTAAAAGCCCCGTCACAAAGGAATCTACCACGGGTTTTTTGACCGTGGAGGATCACACCCTTCAGCCACAAAAACATGTTCTGTCGAAGATCTATTCGCCAGGCGCATTGACTGCTGGCGTCATGCAAACTGCCACGTGGTTGCCGCCGCTGTTAACAGACAAAGAAACCCTGGCAGAAGCCAGGCCCAACCAAGGCCTGCTAATTACTAAGTGGGCTAGCCCATGAGAGAGCCCAATAAGAAGATGACCCATTACTGTTTTGCCCTGCACTACTTGAAATGGGCCCAATAATGTAGCCAGCAGAGGCCCGCAAACTTTCATGCTAGGTACCGTTCCGGCCTATAGAAGGCCCAAGTTGGTCCAACACCGTGCGGCCTATTAGCAGCCTGCGCCTAGTCAGTCCTGCACTGTTAAGGCCTGCTATCGGCGCATCACTGTTCTCGCAGCCCGTCGTGGGCCGCCTACTACCGGTCCTTCTTTGAGATGGTCAGTTATTGTTCTGGCCTTTTACTATTCTGGCAGTTAATGGTTCAGGCCACAATCGGCATATTATTTTTCTGGACTGGTAATTTTGTCAACCTATTACTGTTCTTGACAGGAATTTTCTCGGGCTGGTACTGATCTGGCTCGTTACTTTATTGGACTTTAACTATTTTGGCCCTTTACTGTAGTAGCCTGTTACTGTTATGGACCGTTAATCCTCTAGCATGTTCCTGTTCTATCCTTTTAAAGTTTCTTGCTTTTTAGTGTTGTGGCTTGTTATTGTTATGGTTGGTTTCTATTCTAGCCTTCTACTATTCTGGCCTATTACTGTTACGGCCAGTTACTGTTACATGTTCCCACATGTGGGCCGGCCCATTACGTTTACGGTCTTTTACAGTTTCGGCATTTCTATAGCCCATGCAAATATCATAAAAGGTGTGTAATCAGTAAGCATCTTTTATTGTTCAACGTCGGACAAATACAAGACAGGCCAATAACAAAGCACGGTACTATTCCCTAATCGACCTGGATGGTGTAGTTACGGTAACGACTACCGCCATGTGTGGATGGTGTCAACTAAATACCTACATGGCCTATGCGAGTTATCTAGATATTACATCAGATGCAAACTTCTTAAAATTATTACACATTATCAATGCAAGGGAAAGAAAATTCAGCATTTTAGTTGAAATTTGAGTTAATAGCAGAGTCCTCAATTTTCTTTCTCAATCGGTCACCTACATCTTCCTTTGAGTGTGACAGCTATATTGGAGGAGACATGATCTTCCAGCCCCCTCTTTGGTGGCGATAGCAATAATTGCAGTCTAAAACTAAGTAATAACAAGTTAATACATCAAACAAGACAAACAACTAATTTGACTAATATGACAGGAGTTATGAACTAGAGTTTATAATTGGTCAATGGTTCAATTATTGACCAACACATCAAACAAATAGGACAAGCAAGCACCGCATTAAACAAGTGTGCCTACCGTGAAACGAGAAATCAAAAAAATGTGTGTGTGTGTGGCTTAGAATTTTAGCAAATAAAAACTAGCCAGGTCATTTCAAAATATATATATAGAAGCAGTTCTATACCCTAAAATGCAAGAGATGTTGGGTGACTCAAAATTTGTGCTGAGCCACAAAATGTCATGCAGTTACTTTCGCAGCATAGAATGATCCAGGTAGAAATTATAACCGCATCATACAAGAACTTGTAGAGCAGGAATGCAAACCACGATTTAACTATATATAATAGAGGATAGTTATGTCATTGCTTAGGACAAACCAGATGCGAGATATAATGGCGTCGCTCATGAACCTATAGAACAGGACAAACAAGCATTATACTAGTGTGCCTAAAATTAAATGAGCAATCAAACAAAGTGTTTCTGAGAATTTCAGCAGATATAAAATAACCAGATCATTTCAGCAAATATATATGGAAGCAGTGGTATCTCCTGGAATGCAAGCGGTGATCTACACAATGGCATGTATTTACTATCATAGCTAAGAATCAGCCCGATATAAATTATAATGGCATCAAAAAAGAACTTCTAGAGCAGGAATGCGAACCATGAGTGAACTACATAGTAGGGGAAATTTATGACGTTGCTCAGGATGAACCAACGCCAGATAAGGAAGTAATGGCATCCCTTGTGAACCTGTAGAATAGGCTATGCAAACCAACATGTTCATTGTTCCTTTTTGAGCTCTATGCAAGCAAAAGAAAATAGTTACTGATGAAGCTTTTGAAGAACTAGATGGCAACAACAAAATTATAATTGAATTAGTGTGAAGAGTTTAAACGGCTACTATAGGATAGCAGAATGATGCCAAGGAGGAAATAATAGAAGGAACTGATCTCAGGACGAACTAGATAGATTCAGTTACTGTAGAGCAGGGAATCCACACTAATATATTACACTGACTTCAGATTTTGCAAGAATTACATGGTATCAGACAATTACTATTGTATGGAGTAGTTAAGAACATGTGTGCGACAAAATAACATACATGTGCATGACTTGAAATTTGTAGTGCAGCGAATGCAAACCAACATGTCTAATGACCTTGTATGTACTAGCACGAAGAACAGGCATGTCCAGTGACTTTTATGTACTAGCATGATTACAAAAATGTAGTTCACTGCGACAGTTTTGAACCTACTATACTGCTGACAAAACAAAAATGGGTTGGAATTTGGTTAAGCTTGGAGAGGCTTCTAAGCATCGTTGGTACCGTGCAGGCGATGTCCAGGTCACCTAGGGTGCTGTAGTTGCGGTGACTGTTGGCGTCAGAGAAGTAGATCTTGGGTGGTCGATGTTGGCTTAAACGCGGTGGACGAGAGCATCACTGAGGCAGATCCAGTGCAGTGAACGACAACGGCCGAGCAGCTGGTAGAGCGGTGGACATGGAACTCCTTGAACTAGATCACGTCCGATGTACACCGGTGAAGCGGATCCGGTACAGTTGGGTAGCTTTCGCCGGCCGGGAAGCAGAGCTTGGGCTGTCGATGACGCCATCGGCATGGTCCATGAGATCGCAGCTCCGGTGTAGTGGCAGAGAGACCCGATAAACTAGATCCGGTGGATGAGAATCAGTGAAGCGGCTTCGTGGCGGTGCACGAGACGGCAGCTCAAGCGGCTCCGGCCGCCGTGGAATTGCCACTAATCGATGCACGTGGTGGTCGTGGAGGTGAGGGCCTAGGAGAGGGGGCTGGGATTTTTGGAAGGACCAGCGGGAAAATCTGTGCGAATCAGGTCTAAGGAGGTGAATAGAAACATAATTACGATCGTGCCCCCAAGCTACCGACTTTAGCTTGCACATATGGCATGAGAATACGGGTAGAATGGGAATTTTGAAGTCAAATGTTTTTGAAACGGAGGGGCGCGATATGCTTCAAGGTCGGTGTGTGATTTTGCGCTTGATTGAGATTTTGAATTTGGCGATTGTCCATTTAATAATAATATAAAAATGGTACTGCCCCGGTGGGATATTTTGCATCAAAATTTCTGAAATGGAGGGGCTTGAAATGCTTCAAAGTCAGTGTATGGTTTAGCTGCTCGATTGAGATTTTGAATTTGACTAGCGCCCATCTGATAATAGTACAAAAATGGGGTGCAACTAGACCCTTGGCATGAGCTTCCCTCCTCTCAACCTAGGCAAGGGCCGGACTGGTATGAAAAGCAAGTTCTGTATCAGCTGGCTCGGCAGGGGCGTCCTTCGGCGGGGGAGTCTTTTTTGGGAGCATGGACGCAAGTGTGCGCTGTCCAGTCTCAAGGGACGTTGCCCTGGCGGCGTCAGGAGCCTTCTTGCCCTTAGGTTGCTGCTGTGAGGCGGAAGTTGCTGTAGCGGGTTTGCCCTTGGGAGCTTCCTTGGTGCTTCCCTTGGTGCTGCTGGTGTCTTCTCGCCAAGCCTTGGAAGACTCAGACGAGGCATAGGGGCTTGGTGCCTTGGTTGTAGCTGCTGGTGCTGGAGCTGAAGATGGTGCTGGTGCTGATTTTCGTTTTGGTGGGGGTACTGTGGGTATCTCGGATGAAGCTGTTTGCGGCGGAGCCGAAGTGGTGGTAGCTGCTGCCTCGGCGGAGCTAGTCTCCCCCGCTCCGAGGTTGCCCTCCTCTTGACGAGGTGGGCTGGAACCCGGAGTAGCCGCTGAACCCTCTTGAATGGGGCTCAACGGGCGTGAATCGTCGCCACGAGGGGGAGAAGGGCTATGTCGGAGCGGTGAAGCAATACCGGATCCGCTCTGGGGAACCTCTACCACGGCCCTGCCGAAACAAATCATAAATGATGAGAAAATATGACTAAGGAAGAATGAATAAATAGCAAAGGGTGAAGTGGCTTACTCATCCGAGGTTAGAGGCTCTTTGGGCTTCCGAGCCCTCTAGGCTGTGGCCTTGGTTGGAGGCTTGGTGGCAGGCTTGTCCCCGGACTTCTTTCGCCTTTTAGCTGGCTGAGAGGGTCTAGAGGAAGATATTGATGCAGCTCCCCTATTCTTCTTCGGCGCGACCGGAACAAGATCACCCACGCCAAGGGAAGGATCTTCATGGATCTACCCACCGGGGTTAGCTGATGCCGGAAAAGCATAAGAAAGGGGGACAGCGCCAAATGCCTCCATCACCTCAACGTTCGAATCATCCTCATTGTCGGGCCAATCTCTAATGGTAGAGAGTTTACTAGTGGGATGCTTGGTCGCATCTGCCATAGGCAGGAACATCTCCTGATCTGGTTCCTCCTTGTCCGAGGTATCGCGGTCGGGTGCCCATTTGAGAGAAGGATCCGTGCCGTCTTTGATGGTTTGCTAAAGAAACATCTAAGGGAAAGCAAAGGCAACAAGATTAAACCTACAACAAGGACCGACATGCAATTTAATTCGGAAAGAGTTTGGGGCACGAGACTTACCGCAGGAGGAGGCCTATCTCGGCAAAAGTGTTCAATTCCCCACGTCCACTTAGAAGAGAAGTCCTTGTGGGTGGTGAAGAGAGCCTTGACCCGGCGGTAGATCTCAGTGTTGCTTAACTCGAACGAGGAGGTCCGGTTGGGGTCGTGGCCCTACCTCATATGACAGAGCTTATGTGTGCGTTTATGGAGGGGGGAGATCCAGTTGCGAACAAACTTAATCATTGCATCTTCATTGCACAATCCCAGATCCTTCAACTCCTGAAACCGCTTGTTGACCTGGTTCGCCAAGACAGTGGGCTTCTTGGGAACCTTGTCCCATAGATCCGCGTTAGGAGGACCCGGAGTATAGGGGCATAGCCGGATCAAATCTTTGGAGGTGTTGTTCCGGACATAGAAGAAGGTCTGGGCCCATCCCTTGCAAGAGTCAAGTCCCGTGATTCGGGGGAAAATGGACTGCTTCCGGGGAGAGATTAACGCAGCGCTGAACTGCGTGAGCTGTTTGTCCTCCGGATTAAGATCAATGTTCGGAATCACGTTCCGGCGAAGGCCAAAGAACCAGATCCAGAGCTCCTTCGTGGGCCATAGTCCAGCGTAACCTTCGATGGTGGAGGCAAAGCCAGAGAGAGATGTGATGGCATTAGCCGGAAGGTGGTGCGGCTGAAGCTCATATGTGTTTAGCCCGTCGTGGAAAAAGTCACTGACTGGGAGACCAAACCCGCGTTGGAAATGAGAAAGGAACACCAGATACTCACCCGGATTGGGTGAGGGGGCAAGTTCGGCGGAAGCGAGGCATGCGGCGACGCCCTCCGGGATGCGCCTAGTGCGGTAGAGCCAATCCAGGTCATCCTGGCAGACCCAGGATCCAGCCCACGCGCCGCGGTTGGCGTTCGCCGCGTCTTCCTCCATCTCCTTCTCAGCGACGGTGAGTTCCTCCTCAGTCATCTCAAGGTCACTCCCTTCAATTGCGCTAGCGGCGGTGGGAGGCAGTGGCCTGGACTGGCGGGGACCCGTGGCGGAGGAGATGCGCGGAGGTGGCGGCGACGTTGGAGCGCGTGGAAGCAATACGGCGGCGGCGCTGCTACTCAGATGCGGTGGCGGCGGCGCTACTCAGATGCTATGGTGGCGGCGCTGTCGCTAGAGAAGATGAGGAAGAAACAGAGGTTGAGGGACGCGGGAGTGGGGAAATGACCCAAGGGGCGCGCCCCTCCCCTATTTAACCACTCCCATAGGGGGTAGTGGTATCGCATTTTGCGGGCGGGCCACACGGTGTGGCCGTGTATGATCCGGATTGACCAATCAGCGATGAGCCACAGGGAGGGCCACAGGGCGCAGCGGATCATACGACACAACATTGTGATATAGTAAACGAGGAGGCAGGCACGACGTGACGTGCGCCACAGTAACTTCTGACAATAACTGTGGCGGTTACTGTAGCAGGCCCTTAAAATGAGGCAAAGTAATGATTATCCTCCACGTGGGGAAGCATACGGGAGAATGAAGAGTGACCAGGATGAGTACGAGGTAACCCGGCCAGCAAGTAAAAACATGGAATGTGCCAAGGGAAAATAAACCTATGAAATCCGGATTATGAGGTAACCCAGAGAAGGAGCAAGGAGCTCAGTAAGATTGAACCTGCTGTGGCCTTAGTGGCTAAGGCAGCTAAGACCGCACCAGCTTCAGGGAGTAATGTTGGGGGGATACCCCCGGGTAGGGTCACGCCAGGGTATAAAGGCCTAGTTAGCCGAGGTACGGCAAAGTTAAAGAAAGTGCTGGCCGAGTCACCTCAAGGCAGGACGGATCACGGAGTAACCCGGACCAGGGGACGTCCACCCAACTTGGTCTCAACCGACTTATGCCGTATGTCGGTAAGATGTATCTAACTTGTATGCAGGAACAGGTGTGGCCGAATCAACTATGTAGGATCCAAGTCATATCAAGCTTGTAAGAGAAGGAAGGTATCTCGCCGGTCAAAGGTGACCACTGTATGCAGAGCGAGAGCAAAGTGGACAGAGGCAGGACCACCGAGGCGTGGCCGACAAAGTGACGATGCCTATGTCGGATGATGCAGGCACCGCAGAGGCTCACGTAGCCTCTACATGGATGACGCGGGGCAAAAGTGACCCGGTTGGCTTACTATTTTGGGAAGAGGCATATTCCTTGGAATATGCCTCCACCCTAACTGGAGACCTAGCCCCCCCTATATAAGGAGGGCTAGGGCCTCTGTAGAAAGGGCTGGTTGGTCTCTAGTTGATTGGTCTTTACTTGGTTGTCTCCTAGAGAGTTGTGTTCTGATAGTGGTGAGAGTAAGAGGGTTCTTCTTCCTCCTCTCCCCAATACAGCTCAAGGAGCACTTGTAAACCTTGGAAGTGAATCGAATATAAAGCAACTGTGTGTGGAATCACCACACTATCCCTCCCTGGATTCCCCTAGTGCATTTAGTCCCCACCTTTAGCCTATCCATGGGATCTTCCGTGACACCACCACGACATCTGTTGTTTTTATGAACCACAGCTAGAGTCATTGCATATCTGTTCTTTTCACAAACCACATATGGATCCACTTGAGTCATTTCATGTGTTATTTTCATTAACCACAGCTAGAGTCATTGCATGTGTGTTCTTTTCACTAACCACATATGGATCCACCAAAGTTATTGCATGTCTGTTCTTCTCACAAACCACATAAGGATCCACTAGAGTCATTACACGTGTGTTCTTTTCACAGAGCATATATGGATCCACAGCAAGAGTCATTGCATGTCTATTCTTCTCACAAACCACGTATGGATCCACTAGAGTAAGTGAATGTCTGTTCTTTTCATAAACCACATGAGCATGTGTGTTTTTTATAGACCACATATGGATCCACAACTAGAGTCATTGGATGTGTGTTCTTTTCATAAACCACATATGGATCCACTAGTGTCAATGCACGTGTGTTCTTTTCATGAACCACATATGGATCCACTAGAGTCATTGCATGTCGGTTCTTTTCATTAACCACAGCTAGAGTCATTGCATGTCTGTTCTTTTCACAAACCACATAAGGATCCACCATTGTCATTGGATGTGTGTTCTTTTAACAAAGGACATAAGGATCCACTAGAGTCATTGCATGTGTGTTCTTTTCACAGACCACATATGGATCCACATATAGAGTCATTGCTTGTCTGGTCTTCTCACAAACCACATACGGATCCACCAGAGTCAGTGAATGTTTGTTCTTTTCATAAACCACATGAGCATGTGTGTTCTTTTCACAGACCACATATGGATCCACAACTAGAGTCATTGGATGTTTGTTCTTTTCACAAACCACATATGGACCAACAGTGTCATTGCATGTGTGTTCTTTTCATGAACCACATACGGATCCACCAGAGTCATTGCATGTCTGTTCTTTTCATTTACCACACCTAGAGTCATTGCATGTCTGTTCTTTTCACAAACCACATAAGGATCCACGTGGAGTGTCATTTCATGTGTCTTCTTTTCACAAACCACATATGGATCCACCAGAGTCATTGCATGTCTTTTCTTGTCACAAACCACATATGGATCCACCAGAGTCATTACATGTCTATTATTTTCACAAACCACGCATTGATCCACCAGTGTCATTGCATGTGCGTTCTGTTCAACAACCACAACTAGAGGCAGTGAATGTGTGTTCTTTTCCTAAAACACATATGGATCCACTAGTGTCACTGAATGTGTTTTCTTTTCCTAAAACACATATGGATCCACTAGTGTAAATGCATGTGTGTTCTTTTCATGAACCACAGCTAGAGTCATTGCATGTTTGTTCTTTTCACAAAGCACATATGGATCCACTAGAGTCATTTCATATGTTCTTTTCATTAACCACAGCTAGAGTCATTGTATGTGTGTTCTTTTCATTAACAACGGCTAGAGTCATTACATGTATGTTCTTTTCACAATCCACATGGATCCACCAGTGTCATTGCATGTGTTTTCTTTTAATAAACCACAACTAGAGTCATTGCATGTGTGTTCTTTTCACAAACCACATAAGGATCCACCAGTGTCATTGGATGTGTGTTCTTTTCACAAACCACATGAGCATGTGTGTGCTTCTCAGAAACCATATATGGATACACTAGTGTGACCGATTGTGTGTTCTGTTCCTAAAACACATACGGATCCACCAGTGTCATTACATGTGTGTTCTTTTCATGAACCACATCTAGAGTCATTGCATGTCTGTTCTTTTGACAATCCACATATGGATCCACTAGAGTCATTTCATGTGTTATTTTCATTAACCACAACTAGAGTCATTGCATGTGTGTTCTTTTCACAAACCACATATGGATCCACCAGAGTCATTTCATGTATGTTCTTCTCACAAACCACATAAGGATCCAATAGAGCATTGCATGTGTGTTCTTTTCACAGACTACATATGGATCCACCGCTAGACTAATTGCATGTTTGTTCTTCTCACAAACCACATATGGATCCGCGAGAGTCAGTGAATGTCTGTTCTTTTCATAAACCACATGAGTATGTGTGTTCTTTTCACTAACCACATATGGACCCACCAGTGTCATTGCATGTGTGTTCTTTCCATGAACCACATATGGATCCAGAGCCATTGCATGTTTGTTCTTTTCTTTAACCACAGCTAGAGTCATTGCATGTATTTTCTTTTCACAAACCACATAAGGATCCACATGGAGTGGAATTTCATGTGTGTTCTTTTCACAAACCACATATGGATCCACTAGAGTCATTGCATGTCTTTTCTTCTCACAAACCACATATGGATCCACTAGAGTCATTGCGTGTCTGTTCTTTTCACAAACCACACATGGATCCACTAGTGTCATTACATGTGTGTTCTTTTCAAGAACCACAACTAGAATCAGTGAATGTGTGTTGTTTTCCTAAAACACATATAGATCCGCTAGTGTCATTGAATGTGTGTTCTTTTCCTAAAACACACATGGATCCGCTAGGGTCATTGAATGTGTGTTCTTTTCATGAACCACAGCTAGAGTCATTGCATGTCCGTTCTTTTCACAAACCACGTATGGATCCACTAGAGTCAGTGAATGTCTGTTCTTTTCATAAACCACATGATCATGTGTGTTCTTTTTATAGACCACATATGGATCCACAACTAGAGTCATTGGATGTGTGTTCTTTTCATAAACCACATATGGATCCACAAGTGTCAATGCATGTGTGTTCTTTTGATGAACCGCATATGGATCCACTAGAGTCATTGCATGTCGGTTCTTTTCATTAACCATAGCTAGAGTCATTGCATGTATGTTCTTTTCACAATCCACATAAGGAACCACTAGAGTCATTTCATGTGTGTTCTTTTCACAAACCACATATGGATCCACCAGAGTCATTGCATGTCTTTTCTTCTCACAAACCATCTATGGATCCACTAGTGTCATTGCATGTCTGTTCTTTTCACAAACCACACATGGATCCACCAGTGTCATTGCATGTGTGTTCTTTTCAAGAACCACAACTAGAGTCAGTGAATGTGTGTTCTTTTCCTAAAACACATATGGATCCACTAGTCTCACTGAATGTGTTTTCTTTTCCAAAAACACATATGGATCCACTAGTGTAATTGCATGTGTGTTGTTTTCATGAACCATAGCTAGAGTTATTGCATGTCTGTTCTGTTCACCAAGCACATATGGATCCACTAGAGTCATTTCATGTGTTATTTTCATTAACCATATCTAGAGTCATTGCATGTGTGTTCTTTTCATTAACCACAACTAGAGTCATTACATGTCTGTTCTTTTGAAAAACCACATGGATCCACCCGTGTCATTGCATGTACATTCTTTTAATAAACCACAACTAGAGTCATTGCATGTGTGTTATTTTCACAAACCATATATGGATCCACCAGTATCATTGCATGTCTGTTTTTTCATTAACCACATCTTGAGTCATTTCATGTGTGTTATTTTCACAAACCACATATGGATCCACCAGTGTCATTGCATGTGTATTCTTTTCACAAACCACATATGGATCCACCAGTGTCATTGAATGTCTATTCTTTTCATGAACCACATATGGATCCACCAGAGTCGGTGCATTACCTGTTCTTTTCACAAACCACAGTTAGAGTCATTGCATGTCTGTTCTTTTCACAAACCACATAAGGATACACTAGATTCATTGGATGTGTGTTCTTTTCACAAACCACATATTGATCCACCAGTGTCATTGCATGTGTGTTCTTTTCACAAACCACATAAGGATCCACCAGTGTGATTGGATGTGTGTTCTTTTCACAAACCACATAAGTATCCACTAGAGTCATTGCATTTGTGTTCTTTTCACATACCACATATGGATCCACATCTAGAGTCATTGCACATCTGTTCTTCTCACAAACCACATATGGATTGTGGCGCCCCGCAGAAACCACTACTAGAAAATCGTTGTGTTTTTGTGCATCGCATCATCATGACTGCATGCTCATGTCATCATGCCACATTGCATTTTAGCATCGTCATGTCATCATGCATTTGTTTGCCTAAAATTATTTTCTAAAAGCCTATCCTTGTTTTCTAAATATCCCTCGTCTTTATTTTTAACCAAAACTCCCGTGGTTCTGGATATTTTGTTTGTCCAAAAACTATCTATAAAAGTCTTTTATATAAAATAAATAAATAAACAAATAAAAACTATTTTAGCTAGGGGAGGTAGCCAGCCTGGCCAAAAGGCCCAGCCAGCCGGCCTACAACCCCAGCCCATCTATCTAGACAAACCCTAGCTACCTACCCCAAAACCACACCCCGCCGCCACACTCGCCTCACCCTACCCGCATCAAAACGTACAACTCCCTGCACGCCCGCGTGGAACACGGAGGACACAGTGCACCCCGGCCCCACCCCAGACGCCTCACGCTTACTCCTGCCCTGCACGCAACCACCAGTCCTACACGCACCTGCCCGCATCGACCAGTGCGTGTGACCCCACCACCCCATTGACGCGACCCGCTCCCCGTCCTCTCGATCTCATCCCCACCTACCCCGTCCCCTTCGCATCGGAGCGCAGTGGCCAAGCACACCACCAACCGCTGCCGCCTGCGCCCTCGCCTGCATCTGCCGCCACCTCGTCTGCTCCGGCGCCCGCCAGAGATCGCCGCCTCCTCTCTGTTCTGGCCCCGCAGAGTTCGTGGCCGCCCCTCCCTCAAGGACGCAAGCCCGCCAGCGTGCCGCCGCCTTTGAGCACCGGTGTCGCCGCCTCTACGGTCTTCCCTGACCACGTCTCCGGTTCTAGCTCCATCGCCCCTGAGCGCCCTCTTCCTTCCTAGCTCCGGCGCGAGACCGTCTTCCCTGCGAGCCACGCCTTCCTCTTCCCTTGTGCCGCTCGCCAACAAGCCCGGCCGTCGTGCTCCCCATCCTCCTATGTCACCCCGGGCCCCTCTGCACCGACCCCACGTGACCGTGTCACCAGGCTCCTCTGGCCGCGTGCAACGCCTCCCAACCTTCCTCGCCGTCTCGTGCTGCCGGAGTTTCCCGGACGCGCCGCTCGCCGCTGCCCTTCGCCCGTGTCACCCACGCCTCGTTTCCTCTGCGGGTCCTCCCAACCAAGTCGCTTTTCCTTCGGTTGCAGTATGAACGGTAGGTGTTCGAGGATATGTCTACATGGGACATGGCTTATAGCGATACTATGTAATCGCTTGGGTTGTGTCTTGTTTCATGTACCAAGTGTTGATGCTACTGCCTAGCCACGCTGCTTGTTCCCCTTTTGAGGCTATAGTGCGAGGAGTTCCCAGATGGCGATGTTGTCAAAAATCTCCCGATGCCTTTGGACACCAAGTCCTGCGAACAAACAAGATTGATCCTGGAGATCACCGATGCCGACCCAGGCCGTCAACGACAGCGGACACCAAACATCTTCGACATGGAACCAACAAGATCTCCTACGTGGATCCGAAGACCGATCCTGCCGAAACCGACCCCGTCGAACCCCGAAGACCGATCCCGGAGTGCGAGACCGTACCCAAACCCCTCCGAACCCACAAGATCTTCAACCCTGAGATGTGTGACCTGAAGGAAATATGCCCTAGAGGCAATCATAGAGATGATTGTATTTCATGTGTATCCATGAGTTATTATAATGTTCCTTGAATATCCATATACCAGGCAACTTGTATTGATTGGCAATTATGTGAATTGTTTGTGAAACTCTTTACTTGTATGGTTATCTAATAATTGTCCCTAGTCGGAGTTCATGCGAGGACACACGTGAATATTAGACTAGCACATCGATTGGTTAATGACTATGTTTCGCAAGTCATTGACATGGAGATGTCAAACCAATGATGTGGACACATGTTATGAACATGGGGTTGGACTGACCCAACATGAGACTAGCAATAATACTTGCAGCTCTCTCTACACATCGTGTACGTTTTGTCCTTAGACCTGAGATTGTCGCATGTACTTGAGATGTGGATCGACCTACTTTGGGGCTATCAAACACTACTCCGTAACTGGGTAGTTATAAAGGTAGCTTTCGGGTTTGTCCTGATACATGCTGCAAGGCATCGGTCAATCAAGATGGGATTTGCCCCTCTCTACTTGAGAGAGATATCTCTGGGCCCCTCGAGTGATCGGATCCAGAAATGCATGGCCGTGCTACATATGGTTAAGAGTTAACCTAGTAAAGGGATTCTGAATCATAGTATCGAGAAAGAGAGGTCAGCTTAGAGCTAGACCAAATATCGTGAGGCAAAGGGAAAGACATGTACTCAACCTTGTGATGGTTCGTCCGAATGATCTTTATATGCGTTTAGGAGTTGGCACGTCTTGCTAGAGGCCGCTACCAACTATTGACGGAGCAAGTGTACTCGCGTCATGTCTATACATGTATGAACCTATAGGGTCACACACTTTAGGGGCTGGAAGCCTAATGAGGATTGGATCCGAATTAGACCAGGCTTAGGCTGCTAATGGGCTGCTAATGTAGAAGCCCACCAGGGATGCCTATATAAGAGGGAGTGAGGCGAGCTGAAAAGGTGAGAGCATTCCACCCAGCCGCCACTCCTCTTCCGCCTGTGTTGCACGCGCAGACCTAGCAGTCTGGCGTGTGACGACTTCCACTCCGGACGTGTGGATACCTCGGAGGTGCTGCATCTGTAGCACTTGGACGAGCCGCGCAAAGGGGAGCTGCTCGTGGGACGAGGACGAGGAGGAGACGTAGAACATCTACACTGCCGCAACGTGCTTCATCGAGTTCCGCACCTGCGCGTCTAGCGGTAATCCCGTGATCTATGACAATAGTATTCCTGGTTGACGCGGTAGAAATTTTTGATTTTACGCTAGTGTAGCCTACCCGTTACCCTTCAGTGGTATCAGAGCCGATGCTATTCAGTCATAGGTTCGGGAAGTTTGCATATGGTGATATGTAGATTGATATGAATGATATGATCATTTGTATGGCGGTGTTTTCTGGATTGATCTATGATCTTAATTTCCGTGATCGTGATTCTAAGGTCGTCGAACGACTTACCCCTACCGGTCGGTTTCCGCCATCGGGGTAGACAGTGACACATAAATCCTTCTGAATCACGCGAAGATCAATATGATTGATCGAATCGGGAATTAGATCTGAATCGACGTACCGTGATCAAAGGAGTTTGGTCAAATCGGAACTATGGTCGGTTTATGGTAAATTGGATTTGCCGATCAAAATCCTTAAAGAAAGGTACCGCGAGGGGCGCTGCCCCTTCGAACCCCGCAGGGGGAGACCCCCTAGACCCCCCTTAGTCGTATCCCCCTTTTTTGTATCTCGTTAAGGTTCATAGGTGGTACGATTTCACATGATCCGGTAGAATGCGATTCTATGCACAACTTGTTTTTGCAGGATTTATGTGATCAGTATGGCCCAAAAATGTATGTGATGCATGTATGTATTTTTTCATGACCTGCGTGTCGTGAGTTGGGCAACACGGCTGGAGCCATATGTGTTGTCAATTATTGTAATGGCCTGCGTGCCAACTTGTGATGATCCCAATACCATGTAATTTTGATTACTAGATGTTAGGAGTAATAGCTTGTATTAGTTCTTGGAGAACTCATCACTTGGAGGATGGCTCGCATAGAGCATGAAGATGGAGATCATCATGGTGGACAGGTTCTATGGCGATGGAGATCACCATGAGAAAATGGGCCATACTGTATCACATCTATGTGAATGCTATTCTTATACGTTTTACTACTATGCATGCTTAGATGATAGAAGTAGAACGATCCCTCACAAAGTTTAAGTTAAACCATGCCCTCCCAACCAAACCTTGCACCATCCTATGCCCTGTACAATCGTTGGTGGGTCTATGAAATTAGGGTGCCACGGTTTTCCTTGGCTGGATGGGTTTGTATCGGATACCTACACGCATAAGGGTTGGTGAGCTTAACAAGGTCATCTTAACAGTTAAGGACCTTGGGGCATAAAGGTTGGGCGCCTAGTTTTGACATAGAGATGTCACCCAACAACAAGAGTCATATGTGATATGATTAGCAAAGGTTGCTTACCGATTTACCTTGTCTTCTAGCAGTGATGCTAAAGCTCACTAGTCGACTTGTTAATTGTGGATCTTGAATCACTTAGTATCAATAGAGGGATGTTGATTTAAGTGGGAGTATATGCTATTAAATTGTTTAATATGTTTTACTCTTTCATGGTTACATGGCTTAGTATTTTGCATATTTTTTTGTTGTAGATCAATGGCACCGAACAATTCATCACCTTTTGCTTTGCGTTCGATTCTTGAAAAGGATAAACTAAATGGAACAAACTATTCGGACTGGGTCCGTAACCTGAGAATTGTTCTCAGGGCTGAGAAAAAGGAAACTGTTCTGGATACCCCAATCCCGGATGAACCTGCTGATAATGCAACTGCTACCCTTAAGAATGCCTACAAGAAAGCATGTGATGAATCTCTTGAGGTCAGTTGTCTTATGCTTGCATGCATGGAACCTGATCTTCAAAAACAGTTTGAGGATCAGGAAGCGTACGATATGATCGTTGCGCTTAAGGACATGTTCCAGACTCAGGCTAGGACTGAGAGGTACAATGTCGCTAAGTCCTTTGTGGAATGCAAGCTGGCAGAGGGAGCAGCTGTAGGCCCCCATGTGATCAAAATGGTTGGTTACAGTCAGACTTTGGAAAAGCTTGGTTTTCCATTAGGCCAAGAGTTGGCCACTGACTTCATTTTGGCATCTCTTCCATCTAGCTATGGGCATTTCATTTCGAACTACCATATGCATGGGGTGGAGAGGGGCCTTAATGAATTATGTGGGATGCTGAAAACAGCAGAATGTGACATTAAGAAGTGTGCAGGGCATAGCCATGTGATGGCTGTGCAGAACAAGCCTAGCTTCAAGAAAAAGGGCACTTCTTGGCAGAAGAAGAAGGGCAAGGCTAAGGATACGATCCCTAAGCCAAACCCTGCACCCAAGCAAAAGGTTGGTCCTGCAGGAGACACTGAGTGTTTCTTTTGTCACGAATATGGCCACTGGAAGAGGAACTGCAGCAAGTACCAGGCTTCTTTGAAGAAAAGTGGAAGTAAGAGTACTTCCCACTCAGGTACACTTGTTGTAAATGTTGTGGACATTTTTCTCGCAGATTCTTATGTTAACTCTTGGGTATTTGATACCGGATCGGTTGCTCATATTTGCAATTCGATGCAGGGGCTAATAAGGACTAGAGAAGTGCAAAAAGGCGAAGTGGATTTTCGCATCGGAAATAAAGCAAGGGTTGCTGCATTGTTCGTCGGCGTCATGCAACTTCACCTTCCGTCAGGATTTATCATGGAGTTGAATAATTGTTATTACATTCCTAGTATGGGTCGAAACATTTTATCACCTTCATGTTTGATGAGGGATGGTTATTCATTCGCGAGTACAAACAATGGTTGTGTAATCTCTAAGAATGCTATGTTTGTGGCTGATGCTCCCATTGTCAATGGGTTATTTATTTTAAATCTTGATAATGCATGTGTTTACAATGTTAGTGCTAAAAGGCTTCGGCCAAATGATTTGAGTCCTACCTATCTATGGCATTGTCGTTTGGGGCATATAAGTGAAAAGCGCATGAAGAAGCTCCATGGTGATGGTCTTCTAACTTCGTTTGATTTTGAATCATACGAGACATGTCAAGCTTGTTTACTTGGAAAGATGACCAAGACGCCTTTCAAGGGGTTTCCCGAGAGAGCGACAGACTTGTTGGAACTCATACATACTGATGTATGTGGACCAATGAGCACGACAGCCAGAGGAGGATATCACTACTTCATTACTTTCACTGATGATTTCAGTAGATATGGCTATGTCTACTTGATGAAGCATAAGTCTGAAACTTTTGAAAAGTTCAAAGAGTTTCAAAATGAGGTAGAGAATCAACGTGGCAAGAAAATAAAGGCCTTGCGATCTGATCGCGGAGGCGAATATTTGAGTCACGAGTTTAGCAATCATCTTAAGAGTTGCGGAATTGTTCCACAGCTCACGCCGCCCGGAACACCTCAAAGAAACGGGGTCTCTGAACGGCGTAATCGAACTTTGTTGGACATGGTTCGATCGATGATGAGCCAGTCGGATTTACCATTATCATTTTGGGGTTACGCGCTAGAAACAGCAGCTTTCACACTAAATAGGGTACCATCTAAATCCGTAGTTAAGACACCATATGAGATGTGGACTGGAAAGAATCCCAGTTTGTCTTTTCTAAAGATTTGGGGTTGTGATGCATTTGTCAAGCGACTTCAGTCAGACAAGCTAACACCCAAATCGGATAAGTGCATTTTTGTGGGATACCCAAGGGAAACCTTAGGGTATTACTTCTACAACCGAGAAGAGGCCAAAGTGTTTGTCGCTCGTAGCGGTGTTTTCCTAGAGAAAGAGTTTCTCACAAAGGGAACGAGTGGAAGGTCAGTGCGACTTGAAGAAGTTCAAGATGAGCCAGTCGGGGATGCTTCTACGAGTGATGCTATTGTAGCAGAACAAGTTGAGGAACCCGTGGCAATAGAAGCACCACAACCACGAAGGTCGGCGAGGCTCCGCGAAGCGCGAGAGTTATTATTGTTAGACAATGATGAGCCTGCGACCTATGCAGAAGCGATGGTGGACCCAGACTCTGAGAAATGGCTGATTGCCATGAGATCCGAGATAGAGTCCATGGGAGACAATCAAGTTTGGAACTTGGTTGACCTGCCTGATGGTTTTAAAGCCATCGAGTGCAAGTGGATCTATAAGAAGAAGATTGATATGGATGGAAATGTTCACATCCATAAAGCTCGACTTGTTGCAAAAGGTTTTCGACAAGTTCAAGGAGTTGACTACGACGAGACTTTCTCGCCCGTAGCGATGCTTAAATCTATACGGATCATTCTAGCCATTGCTGCACATTTCGATTATGAGATATGGCAGATGGACGTCAAGACGGCTTTCTTAAATGGAATCCTTTCTGAGGACGTGTATATGATGCAGCCCGAAGGTTTTGTCGATCCAAACAATGCTGGAAAGGTATGCAAACTTCAAAAGTCTATTTATGGGCTGAAGCAAGCATCTCGGAGTTGGAACATTCGATTTGATGAAGTTGTAAAGGAGTTTGGCTTCACCAAAAACGAACAAGAACCTTGTGTGTATAAGAAAGAAAATGGGAAATCACTTGTGTTTCTAATCTTATATGTGGATGACATATTATTGATTGGAAATGACATTCCTATGCTCGAGTCTGTTAAGACCTCATTGAAAAATAGTTTTTCTATGAAGGACTTGGGAGAAGCGGCATATATTCTGGGTATCAAGATCTATAGAGATAGATCAAGGAGGCTAATTGGATTAAGCCAGAGTACGTACATTGACAAAGTGTTGAAACGGTTCAGCATGGAAGAGGCTAAGAAGGGGTTCTTGCCCATGTCTCACGGCATTAAACTCAGCAAGACTCAGTGTCCTTCGACCACTGATGAGCGAGAACGCATGAGTAGGGTTCCATATGCTTCGGCTATTGGATCCATCATGTATGCAATGACATGTACTCGCCCAGATGTTTCCTATGCTCTAAGTGTTACGAGCAGATACCAGGCTGATCCAGGTGAGATTCACTGGACAGCGGTAAAGAATATCCTTAAGTACTTGAGAAGGACTAAGGATATGTTCCTAGTTTATGGAGGTGAGGTTGAACTCAGTGTAAAGGGTTACACAGATGCGAGTTACCTTAATGACTCAGACGACTCGAAATCGCAATCAGGTTATGTGTTTGTCATGAATGGTGGTGCTGTGAGCTGGAAAAGTTCCAAGCAAGATATAGTGGCCTCCTCTTCAACAGAAGCTGAATATATTGCTGCCTCGGAGGCTGCAAAGGAAGCTGTTTGGATTAGGAATTTCCTGATCGCTCTTGGTGTGGTTCAGGGCTCGTCCAATCCCTTGGACGTTTATTGTGACAACAATGGTGCTATTGCACAAGCCAAAGAACCTAGACAGCACCAGAAGAACAAACATATTCGCATGCGCTACCATCTGATTCGTGAGTTCATTGATGAAGGTAGTGTCATGTTATGCAAAATACATACCGACTCAAATGTTGCTGATCCCTTGACTAAGCCACTCCCGCAGCCTGCGCATGAAGCGCACACAAGAGCAATAGGTATTAGATACTGTCTAGATTGACTCTAGTGCAAGTGGGAGACTGAAGGAAATATGCCCTAGAGGCAATCATAGAGATGATTGTATTTCATGTGTATCCATGAGTTATTATAATGTTCCTTGAATATCCATATACCAGGCAACTTGTATTGATTGGCAATTATGTGAATTGTTTGTGAAACTCTTTACTTGTATGGTTATCTAATAATTGTCCCTAGTCGGAGTTCATGCGAGGACACACGTGAATATTAGACTAGCACATCGATTGGTTAATGACTATGTTTCGCAAGTCATTGACATGGAGATGTCAAACCAATGATGTGGACACATGTTATGAACATGGGGTTGGACTGACCCAACATGAGACTAGCAATAATACTTGCAGCTCTCTCTACACATCGTGTACGTTTTGTCCTTAGACCTGAGATTGTCGCATGTACTTGAGATGTGGATCGACCTACTTTGGGGCTATCAAACACTACTCCGTAACTGGGTAGTTATAAAGGTAGCTTTCGGGTTTGTCCTGATACATGCTGCAAGGCATCGGTCAATCAAGATGGGATTTGCCCCTCTCTACTTGAGAGAGATATCTCTGGGCCCCTCGAGTGATCGGATCCAGAAATGCATGGCCGTGCTACATATGGTTAAGAGTTAACCTAGTAAAGGGATTCTGAATCATAGTATCGAGAAAGAGAGGTCAGCTTAGAGCTAGACCAAATATCGTGAGGCAAAGGGAAAGACATGTACTCAACCTTGTGATGGTTCGTCCGAATGATCTTTATATGCGTTTAGGAGTTGGCACGTCTTGCTAGAGGCCGCTACCAACTATTGACGGAGCAAGTGTACTCGCGTCATGTCTATACGTGTATGAACCTATAGGGTCACACACTTTAGGGGCTGGAAGCCTAATGAGGATTGGATCCGAATTAGACCAGGCTTAGGCTGCTAATGGGCTGCTAATGTAGAAGCCCACCAGGGATGCCTATATAAGAGGGAGTGAGGCGAGCTGAAAAGGTGAGAGCATTCCACCCAGCCGCCACTCCTCTTCCGCCTGTGTTGCACGCGCAGACCTAGCAGTCTGGCGTGTGACGACTTCCACTCCGGACGTGTGGATACCTCGGAGGTGCTGCATCTGTAGCACTTGGACGAGCCGCGCAAAGGGGAGCTGCTCGTGGGACGAGGACGAGGAGGAGACGTAGAACATCTACACTGCCGCAACGTGCTTCATCGAGTTCCGCACCTGCGCGTCTAGCGGTAATCCCGTGATCTATGACAATAGTATTCCTGGTTGACGCGGTAGAAATTTTTGATTTTACGCTAGTGTAGCCTACCCGTTACCCTTCATGACCCCTATCCGAGACTCCTATATTTTAAATTTGCATATTAAATTGTTCATACTTTCATGCATATTGTGGGTGTGTGGGCTATTTCGATGATCACCTAAATTAATTATGGAGACTATATGCGGACTATTTTAGTCTTATATTTACTCCATTTAAATTTGCGTAGCGAACTGATGCCGTGTTTTTCCTTGTTAAGCCAACATTTAAATTGTGGGGTAACTAAACAACATGAACCACTTAATTAATTGTCGGGACCCTGGTTCCGCTTAATATTGCCTAGTTGCATCGCATCTTTGCCATGGCATGCATCATACATACATCATGCCCGGTCTTCTGCCATAGTATTAAATAGTGCATCCGATGTTTCTCCTAGTGTTTGCTTCTTCGCGGATTAGGCCGATGAGTTGATGTGAGTATCGACAAGTTCTCCGGATATGATCCTTCGGCAGTGTTTCCTAGGCGAGCATTCTCCCCCTTTCAACCTATTTTGCATTTTAGTCTTTACTTCCTTCCTGTTGATCTACTGCTATCCGTGTTGCGATGCTTTAGTTTCTGTACCATTTATATTCGTTGCAGCCTCTATATTGCCTTGGACACATCCTATGGCCTGTTGTTTGATAGATAGTCGGCCTTGCGAGTCGTAGTTGCTTGCTTATGTGTTGCTTCGCGTTGTTGTCGTTCCACCGTTGATGGCAAGTTGGCACATGATAAATGGTGGAGATGCTTAATGGTGGGGATGATCATGACTTTAAATGCAACTGTTAAAATGCTGGGAATAGATATAACTAATGCAGAGGCATCGGTGGGCAATAGATGTTATTTGGTTTTTCCACGCTCATTTGTGTCCCGTAGGACCCCGAGTACTTGATACCTGTTCCTTGACTATCGCACTATCCGCATATGGGACCATGAATCCCCTAAGCCAGATCTTGATTCATTTCTTATTTCTTAGGGCCACAAAGTAGTTTGGGGCTTTATTACTATCATGTACCTATGCCATGCTTTACTGCTTTATTTACGATTGTGCGTGGAGCACCTGTACTATTTTGGAACATGGAATGTTTTCGCGGTATCGACAAGCCCAGTCACACTTTCAGGTTCCCAGTCGTTTACCGTTTACAGCCATTGACACAAACCCTGGGTCCGTTCCGGAGCCGGCCAACTTTGTTGCGGGTAGCTTAGTGGGGTGGCCCCCTGAAATGTTTTATGAATCCTATGATTGCTTTGTCGTGAAAGCCTCGTTGGGTTTTGATTTGGTTTTTTTCGAGGTTGATCGTGTGTGTGTTGCTATTTGTGCACCCCTGTAGGGTAAATCTTTTTGAAAGACGTGTCCGTAGTTATGGACGACTTGGAGCACAGTATCTCGATCATAGACAAGCATAACTAAAGTAGTGCTATAAATTTGACTTAATATGTGACTACTAATCAGCTTCACTATCATGGAATGGATATAAAAGTGCCAACAACTGGTGGAACTGGGGTGTATCGTGTCATGTTATACCTGCCTAGTAAGTATCGCAACTCCAATGGAATGAACTAAAAGTGCCAACAACTGCTGGGTTTGGGATGTCACATGCTAATTGTATCTGACTAGTAAGTATTGCAACTACAACTTCTTGGTTAACTAAAACTGCCCACTACTTATGCTATCAGGATGAATCGTGTTATCTATATCTGACTAGTAAGTGCTGCAACTAGAATGGAATGAATAAAACTGCCAACTGTGTGAGTTCCTCGGTTTGACTTCCTCGTTTGGTCTCGAGGGGGAATACCACGATGGGTATGATTGGTGTTAGTATCAGGTGTTCCCGGATAGGTCTTTCTTATCCCTCTCTAATAGCCGACAGTTGTATCGAGTCTCTATAGGTTGTTTAGTGCATGCTTCGCTGCCGCTTCAGTCCACCATACCTATGTAGGCGAGAGCCGCCGAATTCTAGCCTGGCCGTGTACTAGCCTCAGTACTAACGCTCCTCATTTTCCATTGCCCTTTGTCGGCACCCTTTTGTTTTAGCAGGTTTGAGATCGACGACGTTAGCAGGGTTACCCTTCCGGCTTGGCCTGGGCAGGGTTATGGACGCCATTGGTTATTCTTCAGGCCTCTTAGCCCCATTTGCATCTTGTCCGTAGTCGGAAACTCTATCGTTTTCAAGGTGATTTGGATCTTTGTATAGTATATCTGTATTCTTGACTCATGGAGTCGTTGTTGTATATATATATATATGTCCTGTGGGTTCCATCGCGGACTAATGTGTAATGGTATTACTTCGTTCTCCACCCGCACGCAAGTGCCTGGTGGGCGTCCTTGAATCGTTTCTATGCGGGTTTGGCGGGAAGCACTAAAATCTGCATAGGGCCGATTCGAGGGTGTTACATAGATCCACCAGATTCAGTGAATGTCTGTTCTTTTCATAAACCATGTGAGCATGTGTGTTCTTTTCATAGACCACATATGGATCCACTACTAGAGTCATTGGAGGTGTGTTCTTTTCACAAACCACATATGGATCCACAAGTGTCATTGCATGTGTGTTCTTTTCATGAACCACATATGGATCCACTAGAGTCATTGCATGTCTGTTCTTTTCATTAACCACATGTAGATTCATTACATGTCTGTTCTTTTCACAAACCACATAAGGATCCACATGGAGTGTCACTTCATGTGTGTTCTTTTCACAAACCACATATGGAGCCACTGGAGTCATTGCATGTCTTTTTTCTCACAAACCACATATGGATCCACCAGAGTCGTTGCATGTCTATTCTTTTCACAAACCACACATGGATGCACTAGTGTTATTGCCTGTGTAGTCTTTTCAACAACCACAACTAGAGTTAGTGAATGTGTGTTCTTTTCCTAAAGCACATATGGATCCAGTAGTGTCATTGAATGTGTGTTCTTTTCGTAAAACACATATGGAACTACTAGTGTCATTGCATGTGTGTTCTTTTCATGAACCATAGCTAGAGTCACTACATGTCTGTTCTTTTCACAAACCACATATAGATCCACTAGAGTCATTTCATATGTTATTTTCATTAACCACAGCTAGAGTCATTGCATGTGTGTTCTTTTCATTAACCACGGCTAAAGTCATTACATGTCTGTTCTTTTCACAATCCACATGGATCCACCAGTGTGATTGCATGTGTTTTCTTTTAATAAACCACAACTAGAGTTATTGCATGTGTGTTCTTTTTACAAACCACATATGGATCCACCAGTGTCATTGCATTTCTGTTTTTTCATTAACCACATCTAGAGTCATTTCATGTGTGTTCTTTTCACAAACCACATATGGATCCACCAGTGTTATTGCATGTGTATTCTTTTCACAAACCTCATATGGATCCACCAGTGTCATTGAATGTCTGTTCTTTTCATGAACCACATATGGATCCACCAGAGTCATTGCATTGCCTGTTCTTTTCACAAACCACAGTTAGAGTCACTGCATGTCTGTTCTTTGCACAAACCACATAAGGATCCACTAGAGTCATTGGATGTGTGTTCTTTTCACAAACCACATATTGATCCACTAGTGTCATTACATGTGTGTTCTTTTCACAAACCACATAAGGATCCACCAGTGTCATTGGATGTGTGTTCTTTTCACAAACCACATGAGCATGTGTGTTCTTCTCACTAACCATTTATGGATACACTAGTGTCCAATAGTAGAAAATGGGCCTTTGGTTCGGGCCACTAGTCCTGGCCGTGGCTGGGGCCGGGACTAATGGTCTGAACTAGACGGCCCGAGGAGGCCGAGGTACTTTGTCCCGGTCTGTAAGGAACCATTAGTCCCGGTTTGAGATACAAACTGGGACAAATGGGTGTGGGCTGGCGCGCGTGCTCTTGGCAGAACCTTTAGTCCAGGTTTGTATCTCAAACCGGGACTAATGGCCGGGCCCTATATATATACACCCAGCCCTCCACTCTCTCCTGTTTTTTTTCCTATGTGAGAGGTGGGTATAACTTTGTGCTAACTTTTTTTCTTCATATGCACTAGAGGTGTTCGGTGAAATGCATGTTAGAGCGATGCCACTTGAGTTCACACAAGACAAAATATGATATGAGGTGCCAGAGCGACACTTAAGGTTTCTCCTCTTTGTTTTGAAGTGTCCTAAAAGGTAAAGGTTAGCAACTATTTTCTCATTTTGACCGCGCGGTACTAATTTAAGCATCATGATTGCGTTTGATATATATGCATGGTTGTATGATGCAGATGAGCCACCCATGGATGTACGGTGACCGACGCTCTGACGCTTACAGAGAAGGCGTGCGTTCTTTTCTCCTTGTGGCTGAGGCGAACAAGTGGCAGGATGGTTTTATGTGTTGTCCATGTGTTGAATGTCGGAATGAGCAGGCTCACACTTCCTCAAGAGTCATTCAGAGCCACCTTCTTCGGTCCGGTTTCATGTCCGGCTATAATGTTTGGACCAAGCACGGAGAAAGAGGGGTTATGATGGAAGACGGTGATGAAGAAGAGAACGATGATGACAACTACCGATCTATGTTCCCTGAATACGATGATACCGCAGTTGAAGATAATGAAGAAGAAGGGGGTGAAGAACGGGAACCAGATGAGCCCATGGATGATTTTGGTCAGGTCATTAGTGATGCAAGGCGAGACTGCGACATAGAAAAGGAGAGGTTGCAGTTCGAGCATATGTTACAGGACCACAACACATTGTTGTATCCAACTTGTGAAGATGGCCAGAAGAAGCTGGGTAGCACACTAGAATTGTTGAAGTGGAAGGCAGAGACCGGTATGACTGACTCGGGATTTGAAAAGTTGCTGGTAATAATGAAGAAGCTGCTTCCAAGAAATAACCAATTGCCCTCCAGTATGTACAAAGCAAAGAAACTTGTCTGCCCTCTAGGATTAGACTTGCAAAAGATACATGCATGCCCTAATGACTGCATCCTCTACCGCGGTGAGAAGTACGAGAATATGGGTAAATTCCCGGTATGCACTGCATTGCGGTATAAGATCAGAAAAGATGACCCTGGTGATGTTGAGGGCGAGCCACCCAGGAAGAGGGTTCCTGCCAAGGTGATGTGGTATGCTCCTATAATACCACGGTTGAAACGTTTGTTCAGAAATAAAGAGCATGCCAAGTTGTTGCGATGGCACATGGAAGACCGTAAGAAAGACGGGATGTTGAGGCACCCTGTGTATGGTCGGTAGTGGAGAAAAATCGAGAGAGACTTCCCGGACTTTGTTGGTGACGCAAGGAACTTATGGTTTGGTGTAAGTACCGATGGAATGAATCCTTTTGGGGAGTAGAACTGCAGCCACAGCACCTGGCACGTGACTCTATGTATCTACAACCTTCCTCCTTGGTTGTGCATGAAGCGGAAGTTCATTATGATGCCAGTGCTCATCCAAGGCCCGAAGCAACCCGTCAACGACATTGATGTGTACCTAAGGCCATTAGTTGATGAACTTCTACAGTTGTGGGACAAACCAGGTGTACGTGTGTGGGATGAGCACAAACAGCAGGAATTTGACCTACAAGCGTTGCTGTTCGTAACCATCAATGATCGGCCTGCTCTTAGTAACATTTCAGGACAGACAAACAAAGGATACAATGCATGCACGCACTGTTGAGATGAGACTGAAAGTATATATCTGGATAAATGTAGAAAGAATGTGTACCTGTACAATCGTCGTTTTCTTCCGCCCAATCATCCCTTAAATAAGAAAGGCAAGCATTTCAATGGCAAGGCAGAAACCCGGACGAAGCCTGTCCCCCGTAGTGGTGTTGATGTATTTGGTATGGTCAAGGATTTGGATGTAATCTTTGGAAAGGGTCCTGGAGGACAACCTGTTCCGAAAGACCCCATTACCGGACACGCACCCATGTGGAAGAAGAAATCTATATTTTAGGAGCTACCCTATTGGAAAGTGCATGAGGTCTGCTCTGCAATCGACGTGATGCACCTGACGAAGAATCTTTGCGTGAATATTCTAGGCTTCCTGGGCTTGTATGGGAAGTCAAAAGATACCCCGACAGCACGGGAGGACCAGCAACATCATAAAGGACGAGACGACAAGCATCCAGGGCAGTTTCAAGGGCTTGCCAGCTACGCTCTTACCAAAGAAGAGAAGGAAATCTTTTTTGAAGTCCTTTTAAGTATCAAGGTCCCGTCTAGCTTCTCGTCGAATATAAAGGGAATAGTAAATATGAAAGAGAAAAAATTTCAAAACCTAAAGTCTCATGACTACCATGTGCTTATGACGCAATTTCTTCCGGTTGCATTGAGGGGAATTCTACCAGAAAATGTTCGACTAGCCATTGTGAAGGTATGTGCATTCCTCAATGCAATTTCTCAGAAGGTAATCGATCGAGAAAGTCTATCAGGGTTACAGATTCATGTGGTCCAATGTCTGGTCAGCTTCGAGTTGTTGTTCCCGCCATCCTTCTTCAATATTATGACGCACCTCCTATTTCACCTAGTCGAAGAGATTAGAATTCTCGGTCCTGTGTTTCTACACAATATGTTCCCCTTCGAGATGTTCATGGGAGTCTTAAAGAAATATGTTCATAACCGTGCTAGGCCAGAAGGAAGCATCTCCAAGGGCTATGGAACATAGGAGGTAATTGAGTTTTGTGTTGACTTTCTTCCTGACCTTAAGCGATTGGTGTTCCTGAATCTCGGTATGAGGGGAGGATGACTGGAAAAGGCACACTAGGAAGGAAATCAATGGTATGTAGGGACGGGCATTCTTTCACTCAAGCACACTACACAGTTCTACACAATTCCACCGTGGTGGCTCCGTATATCGAGAAACACAAGAATATTCTACGCTCCGAAAACCTAGGGAAGCCTGAAACCTTGATTAAAGGGGAACACGAGAAGAATTTTGGCAATTGGTTGCAGACACATATCATGAATAACACCACTGTTGGAGATGTGTTGTACTCGTTGGCCAGGTTACCATCTTCGACTATATGTACTTTCCAAGGGTACGAGATAAATGGGAATACATTTTACACGATCGCCCAAGATAAAAAGAGCACCAACCAAAATAGTGGTGTCCGCTTTGATGCAACAGATGACAATGGGCAGAAGGACACAAATTATGGGTACATAGAGGAGATATGGGAACTTGACTATGGACCTACTTTTAAGGTCCCTTTGTTTCGGTGCAAATGTGTCAAGCTGACAGGAGGCGGGGTACATGTAGACCAAAAGTACGGCATGACAACAGTGGATCTCAACAATCTTGCGTACATGGATGAACCATTTGTCCTAGCCAACGATGTGGCTCAGGTTTTCTATGTGAAGGACATGTCTACCAAACCGAGAAAAAGGAAAGATAAGCAAAAGAGTACAGAATACGATGAGCCAAAGCGCCACATAGTTCTTTCAGGGAAAAGAAACATCGTCGGACTGGATGACAAGGCAGACATGTCAGAAGATTACAATAAGTTTCATGAAATTTCGCCCTTCAAAGTGAAAACTGACCCAAGCATCCTGTTAAATGATGAAGATTCTCCATGGCTACGGTGCAGAAGAAAACCACAACACTAGATGTTGGTGATGTGTAATAATGTATTAAACCTTGTATTTGAGACATAAATCTATGTAATGTATTAAACCTTTTATTTGAGACATAAAGGTCCCCTTTCATGTAATACATCTTGCTCAATCAAACTAGACGTTGACGACCGGGTTCTGAGCCGCGGGAGGTGATCACCCAAAGAGAAGGAACCATCACAAGAGAAGGAACCCACAAACACTAAGGATACATAGCACAACTGAAAATTAAGATACATAGCACAACTAAAAATTAAGAAACATGCCTAATGTTGGAGTGATTCAGTCATGCTCCTGCCTAGCCCTGTAATACGTGCCACTGTAGTCGTCGTAGTCGTCGGCGCCGTCGTCGCTATCATCGTCAGGGTCGCCGTAGTCGAACCTTGAAGGTTGGGCACGCGTGGCCTGGATTTGAGGGTACCGCATGCGGGGGTTATTGCTGGTCGTGTTGTAGGCCATGACACTCTGGAGAGTCCGGCCGTGCCACCACAGCCGACGGCCGGCCTCGTTTAAGTTTGAAGGAGGTGGGCCATCCTCCTCGTGGCTGGCGAGCGCCCTCTCACGCCGATTGATGAAGAAGGCTTCCCAAGTCGGGAAATAGTCGGGATGCCAGTTGGGATTCCTCCGCTTCTCTGGTGTGAGCTCGAGGTGGTAGTGGTTCGGGATAGCCATCCGGCACTCCACACCTAGAGGGACAGGAGGGACCGGCACTTAGCATCCAGCCGGTGGGGACGCGGTAGCCCGGTGGGCAGGGGTAGTTCGAGGCGCAAAGCGCCTCCGCTTCGCGGGTGGTTAGAGATACGATGGAAGCCATGGGAAGAGAATGATGAGTCTAGATGTTATATGTAAATGGAGGCCAAGCATACATATATATACTGAAAAAATGGCCGGAAGACAGAGGTGGGAACTGGTGGAAAGCGCGGGAACAAAGTGGCGCGGGAAACTTTCATCCCAGGTGGGGGCTCAAACCGGGACAAAAGATGGGGGGCCTTATCTGGGGGAGGCTTATCTAGGAGGGCCTTATCTGGGGGGTGGCTAACCTTTAGTACTGGCTGCTGGGTGCAACCGGGACTAAAGGTGGTTTTTGTGTCATCTAACAAAATTGTCGGTGGGATAAGGACGCGTGGGTAACCTTTAGTACCGGCTGGTGGGTGCAACCGGGACTAAAGCTATCGGTAGGATAAGGACGCGTGGGTGGACGCACTGCTCGATGAGATAAAGCATGTAGCGCATGACGCCCTGTCGGAGGAAGAAGACAAAGTAGAAGCGGCGCCGTGCCTATAAAAGGAGCATCGATACGCCATGGCAAGCAGCTCAACAAGCCAACATGGATGGAGAGTTTCATCCCCATGGATGGAGGAAAGGGTTGGGAAATCTCCCGTGGCAGAACTTCTCGAAGATGCCCTTGGTGCACACGCCGTATGGCATCTTCGGAAGTTCCGCCTCGGAAAATATTTTCGTGCTAGCCCGTGAAAGACTCCATCTCTGCCTCCCTAGGGTTAGAGGTATGGTGGAAGCCATGGGATAGAGTGGAGAGAGGTGGCAGATATGAGTCTAGATGTGCTATGTCAACGACCAAGCCTACATATATATAGTGAGAAATGACGGGAAGTCAGAGGAGGGAAGCCTAAACCCTAAACCCTAAACCCTAAAGGGGCTACCCTCGTACGGAGAAAGCTATAGGGGTAGACGATCCGGGGCCCCCGGTCTAGGGAAGACCACCGGAGCGTCGGAATCACATGAAAATGGCAAAATGGTTAATAGTTTGACTAGTTAGAATAATTATTTCATAAAAAAGAAAATGGATTTGAATCTCTTATTCAAATTCAAGCACTTTTTATGTTAAAAATTTAGTGAGATTCAAAAATATGCAAAATATAATAGTTAATGCATTTTTAAATTGGAAATGGCAAAATGGTTATTCGTTTCACTAGTTAGAATAATTATTTTATAAAACAGAAAATAGATTTGGGTTACTTATTCAAATTCAAAAACTTTTCATGTTGAAAATTTTCTCAAATTCATAAGTATGCAAAAACTGTATAATTCAAATGTTTAAAAAATCTAATAGTTACAAATTGTAATATTTGAAAAAACAGGCGCCAACATAGGCCCAGCGCGTGCAAATTTGGGCCTTTAGTCCCGGCCAGAACACCATCCGGGACTAAAGGCTCTGCAGGCGAAAAGGCATCCAAAGCCTTTAGTCCTGGTGCGTGGCTGGAACCGGGACTAAAGACCCCCCTTTAGTCCCGATTTGTGACACGCACCGAGACTAAAGGGTGGTGGGTATTTAATGCGTCGCTTCTTCCGCGGTCGAATCCATCGACCGAAGAAGCACATTGCGAGGAGCTGCGTATACGCCGCCAGGCTGCCAAATCTCTGCCGTCCTCGGCTGCTCCTCCCCGGCTGACCTCCCCGCGTCGCGCCTCCCCTCGCCGCCGCGAGCTCCTCCTCGTGTCGCGCCTCCCCGGCTGACCTTCCCGCGTCGCGCCTCCCCGGCTGACCGCCCCGGCCACCATACCTCCCCTCGCCGCGGCCACCCACGCCGACATGAGCTCTGCCACAGCCCCGACCTCGCCCCTCCCCTCGCTGGTCGCCACCGCCACCGCTGGTATGTATTTTGTATATAGAAAGATTTGTATATAGAAAATATTTGTATATAGGAAATTTATTTTTATATATAGAAATATTTGTATATATGAAATATTTGTATATAGGAAATATTTTGTGTATAGGAAATATTTGTATATAGAAATTTTTTGTATATCGGAAATATTTGTATATAGGAAATATGTTTTTCTATATAGGAAATATTTGTATATAGAAATTTTTTGTATATAGAAAATATTTGTATATAGGAATTATTTGTATATAGGAAATATATTTTTATATATAGGAAATATTTGTATATAGGAAATATTTTGTATATAGGAAATATTTGTGAATAGAAATTTTTTGTATACAGAAAATATTTGTATATAAAAATATTTGTATATATGAAATATTTATATATAGGAAATATTTTGTATATAGGAATTATTTTGTGCTCGTGGGCCCCCAGACTTAGGGTTAATGTGGTAGTGCTCGCGGGCCCCCGGACTTAGGGTTAGGGTGGTAGTGCTCGCGGGCACCCGGACTTAGGGTTAATGTGGTAGTGCTCGCGGGCCCCCGGACTTAGGGTTAGGGTGGTAGTGCTCACGGGCACCCGGACTTAGGGTTAATGTGGTAGTGCTCGCGGGCCCCCGGACTTAGGGTTAGGGTGGTGGTGCTCGCGGGTCCCCCAGACTTAGGGTTAATGTGGTAGTGCTCGCGGGCCCCCGGACTTAGGGTTAGGGTTAGGGCATCATTAGAGTTTTGCTATTGTTTAGTATTATTGTAGCAAATTGCGTGTTCATATTATTGTTTAGTATTATTTTATGCAGCAATATTGAATAAAAATGTTATTGTGTGCATTTTGTAGAAAACTATGGATCCAATCCAGAGAGACCTAGCATAGGAAGAAATTCTCGAGGATATGATCAACGACACCTCCATGTTCACCCGAATCTTCGTCGATTTATCTGAACCCCTCCGGTGAGGGAGAGGAGGTCGACCGAAATGATCAAGGAGAAGCCGACGGCTCCGGTGGTGGAGTAGCCGACGGCTTCGGTGGACCCTTAACGAAGTCCGGCGAGATATATATATGAAGTATGGTGATCAGTAGATGCATTAACTGAGTTGTATATATATATAAATAGACAAATGTTTCTTCTCTTAGGCCTCCACATTGAGCAAAAAATACTCCAAACGAGGCCCGGCCAAAAAGTTGGACGCATCTACGCGTTATACAATTATGCGGGTATCACCACGGGGTGAACCGTTGGAACCCAAAAAGGCTAAAACTGTATTTGAACAACAATGCGGAGTTATGGTTAGGGATCGCATCCTGATCACCGTTCGAGAGTGGAATAAGACCAAAGGGGCGAAAGAGGGTGAGTATGTCGCCGACAGGTGCAAAGAGGGTTTTTGGAATGACCTCATGACACATTTCACCCTGCCAGAATGTGAGGATGATGCCGACACAGCTGCATTGAGGAAGAAAGTCAAGAAGTGGACTCTTACGAAGATGGCCGAACTATTCAAGAACTGGAAGAAAGCATTATGGCAAAAGTATCAGAAGACGAAGACTCCTCCTAAATTTGAATGCTATCTAACGAAGCAGCAGGCTAACTGGGATGCATTTGTGAAGTACAAGGAGTCAGAACCTGCTATGGAAATGTCGGAAAAAAACAAGAAAAATGCCGCGATGAAGAAATATGACCATCACTTGGGGCCAGGGGCTACGCGGCTGCCATGCCAAAGTGGGATGCTAAAGATAATGAGCTTCTTGCTAAAGGGATCACTCTAGAACCAATACGCGAAGAATGGGATCTGAGGGCAAGGAATTGGTTCCTTGGGCATGGGAGTGAGTATGACGAAAGTACAGGGGACCTTATTTGCAGTGACGGGATTAGGATACCCCGGGATACATGGAAGAAAGTGGTGAAGGAGATTAAAGCGGGGACAACAAAGTTCCGTCCCGATAGAGAGAAAGACTTGCTGACAAAGGTCCTCGGGAATGATGAACGCGGAGGACGTGTATGAGGCCTTGGCCCTAGTTATACGTGGGAGATGGGGTTTCACAAAGACAGAGATACTTATAGGAGCCGAGAGAGAGCAAAGAGGCGACGGCAGGAGGAGGAGGGAGACAGGTTCACCGAGTTGCTAGGAACACTTCGAATGTATCAGCAACAGATTGACGAACTTCGAGGAGCAGCGCGCCTGCAAGATCCTGTACTCGATATTACCGCCGTCCCATCTCAGCGGAGAAGCAGCGTGGCTGTATCGGAGGTCCCTTCTGACGATGCACGTATGGTAGATGGCGATCCCGGCTACCCCGTGAATGGAATCAAGGAGCAAGCATCTTGTGAGCTCCATCAGAAGGTGAAGAACCTATCCATCAAGGTGGCGGTCGGATGTGCTTTACCTTGTCCACCTGGCGCACGCTGGCATGGCCATGAGATTCCAGCTGGCTATGCTAAAGTTGATGTGGATGAAATCGCAATGGGGTGGGACGCAATGGAGCTTGACATCCCTAGACCTGAAGGTGAGAGGACACTCGGAGAAGTACTGGGTGGTATCATTCTATGGGACAAGAAAAACATCAAGCTTCCAGGCTGGACGCCAAAGCCAACACCGCCTCCGAGTCGTCGCATGTCACCTTCACCTCCATCACCTCCAAAAAGCCCACCCAATGACTACGACCACCACAGCCCGAGTCCATCTCGATCCCCGCCGCAGCCTCCGATTAGTACTAAACGACGCAGCAGCCCAAAACGACAAATGTCGCCCCTCCCAAGAGTACCTCATAAGAATCTTCCCATCAGACCTTACGATCGTACTGATGAGGAAACCGACATGCTCGTAAAGGCCGAATGTGTTGCGCAACTTCAAAAGAAGAAACCCGAGCCTGCCCTGGTATACACCGAGAAGCAAAAAGCGTATGCACTTTCTTTTCTGAACACAAAATCGCAATATGAATTGCACCATAAGCCAGATGACTATCAACGCACACTTCAGAAGGTAGTGAAGAAGAGCAAATCAAGTAGAAGTGCAAGAGGGAGCAAATCATCAGGTCAAAGTGCAACCGAGAAAAGAATGGACGTCCCCCAGCTCGGGAAACAGGCCAAAACATCGATCCCACCCCTCCAAGTGTTATCATATGACACTCCCCAGCAGGATATGGAAGAAGCTAAGAAGCTTGCGGCCGCTATGAATGTGACTGTTGAGGAATTGCTAGGTTTCTAGGACGACAAGTTACCCAAGGCTCGGGTAGTCCCTACATATGTCCCAGGGAAGCCTCTGGTCAGTTTGAGCAGTTCCAACAACTGCCAACACAAATGCGGAGTTTACATAACTGGTAGTTGAAAGCCGAAAAGCAGGAGAGAATAATGATCGTGGCGAAAATCCCACATGACTACTACTTCTAAGAAGAAGAGGTCCATGTTGAGTTTCCAGAACTCTTCCAGTTATACAGTTTCGACGCCCTCGACAAAAGTCTCATGAGTTGCTATTGTCTGTAAGTTGTTGAATTCATTGTCTATATATAAGTTGTTCATTTTTTCAGTTGTTCAGTTCATTGCATGTAATTATCCTAATTATATCCTTTTGTACTCTATTATTATGCAGAATGAAGATCATGGAATGTAAAAGAAGGTCAATATTTAGTGTTGGGTTCATTGACCCGGATAAAATACATGTAAAGACGCTAACGACAAAACCCGAGGAGACGCAGGAAAACCTTCTGAGGTTTCTAACGGAGCAAAATTTCTGTGACCACATATTGTTTCCTTACAATTTCGCGTGAGGGTCTTACTCTATTGTACACATTCTCTTTTGCTTACTCGATGTTAAGTGTAATTGATGAGTTACTGATGTATATATAAACGTGTACAGTTTCCACTGGATTCTCATGGACATTCAACTTGATAAGGGAAGAGTTGAAGTCATGGACCCATTAAAGAGACCCCTAGAAATGTTTAGGGACATGCAGGACATGCTCTAGAGGTAATTTTTGCGCTACATCGGTCTCTTTCGTTGATTTCCTGTGATATCACGTAATAAATAACTCATTCATTTCCTTTACCGGGTAGGGTTTGGAACCAGTTCAAGAGTGCGGTTATGGGTGAATTTAGTGAGAAGCTGACATTTAAGCCGGTCTCGGTAAGTAGTACACACATCTCTTTACTTCTAGTTTCAATACAATTATGATGCCGGATTATTATTTTGATTGAATTCTATTCTCGTAAAGTGCGTGAGGCAGCCACCAAAGACGAATCTATGTGGATTCTACGTTTGCGAGTTCATTCGCATGTTTACCAGTGAGCTGAATGATTATAGAGTCGATGTAAGCAATACATTCATAACATTATTTTATTACCATAAATTTTTGTTATCATGATTGATATTCATATTAATCTCCTTTTCTTATATAATTCGAGAAAATGCGGGATCAGCTCCTACCAGAGCAACGCGTAGTAGCAATTGCTGAAGAACTGGCAGGATTCTTGATGAACGAGATGATAGATGACGCCGGATAATTTAGTGTGAATAGGCGCAGATGATCCCCGACCGTGTAATTGAATAGACAGACTCTAGTCCCGATAATTGTGATCTCCATGTGTAACTATCATGTATATATTTGTATGCTCGATCTTAAGAGAAGTTATCTTATGTATGCACGAACATGTACGATATGTGGTAGCGTAGAAAACTATTTTTAAATGAAAAAAAAGGATACAAATTGAATTCTCTGCCGCGGCAGAGAACCATTTGTCCCGGTCCGTAATACGAACCGGGACTAATGGGTGGCACCCCGCGCCCGTAGAGACGGCCACGTGGATACCCATTGGTCCCGGATGGTAAGCGGTCCGGGACTAGTGGGGGTGGCCTTTAGTCCCGACCCTCTAGTCCCGGTAACCAGGACCGGGACTAAAGCCCCTTACGGGCCGGGACTGGAGGCCCTATTTCCACTAGTGGTCATCGATTGTGTGTTCTTTTCCTAAAACACATATGGATCCACCAGTGTCATTACATGTGTGTTCTTTTCATGAACCACAGCTAGAGTCATTGCATGTCTGTTCTTTTGACAAACCACATATGGATCCACTAGAGTCATTTCATGTGTTCTTTTCATTAACGAAAACTAGAGTCATTGCATGTGTGTTCTTTTAACAAACCACATATGGATCCACCAGAGTCATTTCATGTATGTTCTTCTCACAAACCACATAAGGATCCAATAGAGTCATTGCATGTGTGTTCTTTTCACAGACCACATATGGATCCACCGCTAGACTCATTGCATGTATGTTCTTCTCACAAACCACATATGGATCCACCAGAGTCAGTGAATGTCTGTTCTTTTCATAAACCACATGAGTATGTGTGCTCTTTTCACTAACAACATATGGATCCACCAGTGTCATTTCATGTGTGTTCTTTTCATGAACCACATATGGATCCACCAGAGCCATTGCATGTTTGTTCTTTTCATTAACCACAGCTAGAGTCATTGCATGTCTGTTCTTTTCACAAACCACATAAGGATCCACATGGAGTGTCATTTCATGTGTGTTCTTTTCACAAACCACATATGGATCCACCAGAGTCATTGCATGTCTTTTCTTCTCACAAACCACATATGGATCCACCAGAGTCATTTCATGTCTGTTCTTTTCACAAACCACACATTGATCCACCAGTGTCATTGCATGTGTGTTCTTTTCAAGAACCACAACTAGAGTCAGTGAATGTGTGTTGTTTTCCTAAAACACATACAGATCTGCTAGTGTCATTGAATGTGTGTTCTTTTCCTAAAACACATATGGATCCACCAGTGTCATTGCATGTGTGTTATTTTCATGAACCACAGCTAGAGTCATTGCATGTCTGTTCTTTTCACAAACCACATATGGATCCACTAGAGTCATTTCATGTGTTCTTTGCATTAACCACAGCTAGAGTCATTGCATGTATGTTCTTTTTATTAACCACAACTAAAGTCATTACACGTTTGTTCTTTTCACAAACCACATGGATCCACTAGTGTCATTGCATGTGTGTTTCTTTTAATAAACCACAACTAGAGTCATTGCATGTGTGTTCTTTTCACAAACCACATATGGATCCACCAGTGTCAATGCATGTATGCTTTTTTATTAACCACATCTAGAGTCATTGCATGTGTGTTCTTTTCAAAAACCACATGTGGATCCACTAGTGTGATTGCATGTGTGTTATTTTCACAAACCACATATGGGTCCACCAGTGCCATTGAATGTCTGTTCTTTTCACAAACCACTTATGGATCCACCAGAGTCATTTTATTGCCTGTTCTTTTCATTAAGCACAACTAGAGTCATTGGATGTGTGTTCCTTTCACAAACCACATAAGGATCCACTAGTGTCATTGGATGTGTGTGATGACCCACAAGTATAGGGGATCGCAACAGTTTTTGAGGGAAGTAAAACCCAATTTATTTATTCGACACAAGGGGAGCCAAAGAGTATTTATAAGCCTTAACAACTGAGTGTCAATTCAGCTGCACCTGGAAACAATCTTGCTCGCAGTAGTTTATCAGTAGCAATAGTTTTGTAATAGCAATAGCAAAGTAATAACAAAAGTAAAAGTAAAGACAGTAGTAACAATTGCAGTAAATAGTAGGATTAAAGCGCGGTAGGCATAGGGATGGATGGACGGGCATTGCTTGGAAAAGACAATTCATATAACAATCAAGATATAGGCCATTTGTAGATAAATAAGATAAAGCATCCAAGTACTAAATAATCATAGGCATGTGTTCCATATAGAGTCGTACGTGCTCATAATGAGAACTTGCACAACATCTTTTGTCCTGGCAGCCCATTGCAGCGGGGCCTCTAGGGAATCTACTGGCAATTAAGGTTCTCCTTTTAATAGAGCACCGGAGCAAAGCATTGCCACTCTGTGAACACACGTGATCCTCATATCATAGCCATTCCCTACGGTTATCCTGATTCTTGTCCCTTCGGGGCCTTTGGTTCCAGACAATAATATGTGTATACAACTTGCTGGTAGGATCATAAACAATAGTATCATCATGAATCAATAACATGCTCAGATCTGAAATCATGGCACTCGGGCCCTAGTGACAATCGACCCCCCATCTCTAAAAAGTTGCAAAAAAGTCAAAAAACACTAATAGATAGTAGGCACCATGCTCTAACAATCTGATGCAATTACATGAACAATCTCATCCAATCCCTACCATCACCATAGCCAATAGCAGGGGATTACTCACTCATGGATGGGGGGATCATGGATGGTTGATGGAGAAGCGATGGTGATGATGATGGCGATTATCTCCTCCAATTCCCCATCCCGACAGGGTGCCAGAACGAAGTTTCTTGTTCCGTATAGCGGTATCTGGTGGTGGCGGCGCAGCGGAACTCTACCTGGAAAAACGTCGACCCCCCGTCTGTTTTAGGTCAAAGGGCTTTTATAGGTGAAAGGAGAGGTCGAGGCGGAGTCCAAGGCGGCCACACCACCTCCTAGCGCGGATTGGCCTGGCCCACACAGCCAGGGGGTGTGGGCCCCTCGTGGCTCTTCTTCGTCTCCTTCTCTGGCTCCGTGAGTCTTCTGGTAAAATAGGAGTTTTCCGATATTTTCCGGGATTTTTTCTGAAAGTTGATTTCCTTCACCAAAACGAGACACCAAAGCAATTCTCCTGAAAACAGCGTTAGTATGCATTAGTTGTATCCAAATCACACAAATTAGAGGAGAAACAATAGCAAAAGTGTTTGAGAAAGTAGATACATTTTGGACGTATCAGTGTGTTCTTTTCACAAACCACATATTGATCCACCAGTGTCATTCCATGTGTGTTCTTTTCACAAACCATATAAGGATCCACTAGTGTCATTGGATGTGTGTTCTTTTCACGAACCACATGAGCATGTGTGTTCTTTTCATAAACCATATATGGATCCACTAGTGTCATTGAATGTGTGTTCTTTTCATAAAACACATATGGATCCACCAGTGTCATTGCATGTGTGTTGTATTCATGAACCATAGCTAGAGTCATTGCATGTATATATTCTTTTTGCAAACCACATATGGATCCACTAGAGTCATTTCATGTGTTCTTTTCATTATCCACAGCTAGAGTCATTGCATGTGTGTTCTTATCACAATCCACATATGGATCCACCAGAGTCATTGCATGTCTGTTCATCTCACAAACCACATAAGGATCCACTAGAGTCATTGGATGTGTGTTCTTTTCAGAGACCACATATGGAACCACAGCTACAGTCATTGTTTGTCTGTTCTTCTCACAAACCACATATGGATCCACCAGAGTTAGTGAATGTCCGTTCTTTTCATAAACCACATGAGCATGTGTGTCATCTTCACTAGACCACATATGGATCCACAGCTAGAGTCATTGGATGTGTGTTCTTTTCACAAACCACATATGGATTCACCTGTGTCATTGCATGTGTGTTCTTTTCATGAACCACATATGGATCCACCAGAGTCATTGCATGTCTATTCTTTTCATTAACCACAGCTAGGGTCATTGCATGTCTGTTCTTTTCACAAACCACATAAGGATCCACATGGAGTGCCATTTCATGTGTGTTATTTTCACAAACCACATATGGATCCACCAGAGTCATTGCATGTCTTTTCTTCTCACAAACCACATATGGATCCACTAGAGTCATTGCAGGTCTATTCTTTTCACAAACCACCCATGGATCCACCAGTGTCATTGCATGTGTGTTCTTTTCAAGAACCACAACTAGAGTCAGTGAATGCATGTTCTTTTCCTAAAATCATATGGATCCACTAGTGCCATTGAATGTGTTTTTTTTCTAAAACACATATGGATCCACCAGTATCATTGCATGTGTGTTGTTTTCATGAACCACAGCTAGAGTCATTGCATGTCTGTTCTTTTCACAAACCACATATGGATCCACTAGAGTCATTTCATATGTTATTTTCATTAACCATAGCTAGAGACATTTCATGCGTGTTCTTTTCATTAACCACGGCTAGAGTCATTACATGTCTGTTATTTTCAGAAACCACATGGATCCACAAGTGTCATTGCTTGTGTGTTCTTTTAATAAACCACATCTAGAGCCATTTCATGCGTGTTCTTTCCACAAACCACATATGGATCCACCAGTGTCATTGCATGTGTGTTGTTTTCACAAGCCACATATGGATCCACCAGTGTAATTGAATGTCCGTTCTTTTCATGAACCACATATGGATCCAGCAGAGTCATTCTGTTGCCTATTCTTTTCACAAACCACAGTTAGAGTCATTGCATGTCTGTTCTTTACATAAATCACATAAGGATCCACTAGTGTCATTGGATGTGTGTTCTTTTCACAAACCACATATTGATCCACTAGTGTCATTGCATGTGTGTTCTTTTCACAAACCACATAAGGATCCACTAGTGTCTTTGGATGTGTGTTCGTTTCACAAACCACATGAGCATGTGTGTTCTTCTCACAAACCATATATGGATCCACTAGTGTCATTGAATGTGTGTTCTTTTCCTAAAACACAGATGGATCCACCAGTGTGATTACATGTGTGTTCTTTTCATGAACCACAACTAGATTCATTGCATATCTCTTCTTTTCACAAACCACATATGGATCCACTAGAATCATTTCATGTGTTCTTTTCATTAACCACAGCTAGGGTCATTGCATGTGTGTTCTTTTCACAAACCACATATGGATCCACCAGAGTCATTGCATGTCTGTTCTTCTCACAAACCACATAAGGATCCACTAGAGTCATTGGATGTGTGTTCTTTTCACAGACCACATATTGATCCATAGCTAGAGTCATTGAATGTGTTATCTTCTCACATACCACATATGGATCTACCAGAGTCAGTGAATGTCTGTTCTTTTCATAAACGACATGAGCATGTGTGTTCTTTTCACAAACCACCTATGGATCCACTAGAGTTATTGCATGTTTTTACTTCTCACAAGCAACATATGGATCCACCAGAGTCATTGCATGTCTGTTCTTTTCACAAACCACACATGGATCCACCAGGGCCGGCCATGAGCCTGTGCGACATGTGCGTGTGCACAGGGCCCCCAGGTGTGAAGGGGCCTATCTTAGGTGTACTTAGTAAAAATAATTAGTGTATAGTCCAAAAGTTGAATCTAGAAATGCATACCTACATGGGCTATTTCTTAAAGAGCTGTAAGGCCTTGCTTATGGCATACGTACATGCACTATTCATTTTTTTCCTCCTTTCAATTTGACTGTATCATTCTATGTTAGAAATAAAACCCATTTTACATGTGAACAAAAGGCCCGCTTTATTATCTTGCACCGAGGCCCCAAGATTTCAAGACCAGCCCTGGGATCCACTAGTGTCATTGCATGTGTGTTCTTTTGAAGAACCACAACTAGAGTCAGTGAATGTGTCTTCTTTTCCTAAAACACATATGGATCCACTAGTGTCATTGAATGTGTGTTATTTTCCTAAAACACATATGGATCCACGAGTGTCATTGCATGTGTGTTCTTTTCATGAACCATTGCTAGAGTCATTGCATTGTCTTTTCTTTTCACAAACCACATATGGATCCACTAGAGTCATTTCATATGTTCTTTTCATTAACCACAGCTAGAGTCATTGCATGTGTGTTCTTTTCATTAACCATGGCTAGAGTCATTACATGTCTGTTCTTTTCACAATCCACATGGATCCACCAATGTCATTGCATGTGTGTTCTTTTAATACACCACAACTAGAGTCATTGCATGTGTGTTCTTTTCACAAACCACATATGGATCCACCAGTGTCATTGCATGTCTATTTTTTCATTAACCACATCTAGAGTTATTTCATGTGTGTTCTTTTCACAAACCACATATGGATCCACCAGTGTCATTGGATATGTGTTCTTTTCACAAACCACATATGGATCCACAAGTGTCATTGAATTTTTGTTCTTTTCATGAACCACGTATGGATCCACCAGAGCCATTGCATTGCCTGTTCTTTTCACAAACCAAAGTTAGAGTCATTGCATGTCTCTTCTTTTCACAAACCACATAAGGATCCACTAGAGTCATTGGATGTGTGTTATTTTCACAAACTACATATTGATCCACCAGTGTCATTGCATGTTTGTTCTTTTCCCAAACCACATAAGGATCCACAAGTGTCATTGGATGTGTGTTCTTTTCACAAACCACATGAGCATGTGTGTTCTTCTCACAAACCATATATGGATCCACTAGTGTCATTGAATGTGTGTTCTTTTCCTAAAACACATATTGGATCCACTAGTGTCATTGCATGTGTGTTATTTTCATGAACCACAACTAGAGTCATTGCATGTCTGTTCTTTTCAGAAACCACATATGGATCTGATGGCTCAAAATGTATCGAGCTCGTTGGGGAACCCCAAGAGGAAGGTATGATGAGCACAATAGCAAGTTTTCCCTCAGTTATGAAACTAAGGTTATCGAACCAGTAGGAGCAAGGAAACACCTCCAAGGTGTTGTTTCCAACTTGGAATCCTGCACAACACAACCACAGAACTTTGCCGCCAACTTACAGTGAGGTTGTCAATCTCACCGGTTTTGCTGAAACAAAGGACTAAACATAGTGTGTGGAAGATAGTAATTGCTTCCAGAAAATAAACAGTAAATAGTAAATAGCTTGTAGATTTATGGTAAAAGAATGGACCGGGGTCCATAGTTCACTAGAGGTGATTCTCCTTAAGATAGAAGACATGTTGGGTGAACAAATTACAACAGGGCAATTGACAGACACCGAGAAAGCATACATGCATATACTAATCATCTTGACTCCTATGAGATTTGATTGGGCATTATAACATTATACATAGACCGTAATCCAACTGCATCTATGACTAATAATCCACCTTCAGGTTATCATCCGAACCCCCTCCAGTATTAAGTTGCAAGCAATAGATAATTGCATTAAGCAAAGTGTGTAAAGTAAACAATACGATTGCTCCATGAACAAAGGATTCCTGTTTTCTCCCTAGTAGCAACAAGACATCTAGTACCTTAGAGATTTCTGTCACTTCCCTAGATTACTAGAGGCATGAACCCACTATCGATCATAAATACTCCCTCTTGGAGTTGCTAGCATCTACTCGACCAAGATAGCTACTAACAACGGAAAGCATGCAAGATCACAAATAACATAGACATGATAGAATCAATAATCAATCTGAAATAGCATATCAATATCCATCGGATCCCCGCAAACACAACATGTAGTATTACAAATAGATGATCTTGATCGTGAACGGAGCTCACAATATCTAAACATGGTAGCACAAAGGAGGAGAACCAACCATCTAGCTACTACATGGACCCGTAGTCCAGGGATGAACTACTCACGCATCACACCGGAGGTAGTCATGGTGATGAAGAAGGCCTCCAGGGTGATCTCTCCCCTCCGGCAGGGTGCTGGGAAGAGCTTCAGATCCCTCCCGATCTAGGGATGGAGATGGCGGCGGCTACAGACTCTTTCGTGGAATTTTGATCGGGTACTTAGGGTTTTCGTCCCGGGAGACTTTTATAGGCAAAGGGGCATGATCGGTAGAGTACCAGGGGGGCACACCCCCTGGTGGTGCACCCCCAGGCCGCACCACCACCAGGTGTGGCCGCCCTGGTGCGCCACTTTGTCTCCCCTCCGGACTCCGTGTTGCTTCGGGTAAAATATTGACTTTGGCTTTTGTCCGGTCCAATTCCGAGAATATTTCCTTACTAGCTTTTCTGAAACCAAAAACAGCAGAAAACAGGCAACTGGCAGTATGGCATCTTGTTAATAGGTTAGTTCCAGAAAATGTGTAAAAATACTCTAAAAGTGTAGACAAAACATAAGAAAGTAAATATAAAACAAGCATGGAACATCAAAAATTATTGATACATTTACAACGTATCAACATCCCCAAGCTTAACTCCTGCTCGTCCTCAAGTAGGTAAGTGATAAAAATGAATATTTTTTTAGGTGACATGCACCATCGTAATCTTGATCAAGGTATTTGTAAAACATTGATAGCTGGGATCATAGTACTTTAACATAGACATGAAAGATATAGTTCTAACAATAAGACATAGCAACTATATTGTAACATGAAAAGGTACAAAAAAAGATTCATGAATAAAAATGCTTTGAAAGACGTTTGTTTGTTTCACATATAGAAACCATAATGAGAATGGTATTCATCTTGTCCCTCATAGTGTAGCAAACCATAAATGCATACGACACCTTCAAGGTTCATAAGGGTGACTAGATACAAATAGTTTAAGAACAAGCAATATCAAAGTTATGAATCAATCAACAAGTTTTAGGACAATGCACATTAAACTAAGAATGACCACTATGCTCTCTCAAAGGTGCATAAAGATAGAAGATGGAGACTCAACATAAAAGTAAAAGAAAGGGCCTTCATAGAAGGAAGCAGGGATTTAAGACTCATAAAGAGCTTCCAAAAATTATGGTAATTATTAGCTTTCAACTCTCATTGTCCCTATCATAAGCATCTTTAGGTGATTAAGGTTAAAGTGAACCAATATCAGGATATGCTTGACAAGGTATTAAGTTGAAAATCTCATGCCCCGTTCTTACGAGTACCGAACCTCATGCCACTCAACTTTAGTCACGAGTAAATTCTTGTCATTGTAAGTACATGCGTATCATAGAGAACCGCCAATGGGGTATCCCTTGCCCGATGATACGGAAGCTTTCCCATATCAAAATGACAAGGCAAGCAGACAATGAGCATCTCAGCAATCTTTTTATTTGCTATTTGCATAGGTTTTTATTGAGGATGCTTCACAGATTTCTCACTATGGTTATGCTGCAAGTTTCCACCATGATTAGGCATGGCTTAGGGTAGCGGCCTAGGCGTTTCTATAACACACATACAAACTCCATGAGCTTACAAGATCCCCCTTTTAATTCACACCACCGGGATCCATAAGCAAAAGAATCATGATATCTACTAAATAAAGTGCAATGTTGAAAGCGTTCCCCATGGTAACATGGTTCTGCTAACTCACAACTTATAAAGCGTAAGCATATACGCAACATAGATGGGCACAATGGTTCAAGTTTAATAAGTGCAAGAAAAGTAAAGTGTGCCATCAAGTTTGTGAGAGCTTAATCACTAAATTTCACATAACAAGTTTAATTCAGAAGGTAGATAAAAACATGAATATACTTGGAATAGCAAATGCTAATAGGTAGGTATGGTTGACTCTTTGTAATAACTTCGTTTTATTTGGAGTTGAATGCATGAGTGGAACTCATACTTGGTATGGAGGCTAGCAAAAGACGGTGAGCAACCAACTAAGAGAGCAATAATGTGCATAATCATGCAAAGCGACAAAACATTATTAATTAAAGCATAAAGTGATATTAGAAGTCGAAAACTAAATGATCATAGAGGCTATGGTGACTTGGTATAGTCTTAACATGGTGTGAGAATGCGCCAAGTCAACCCAAATAAAGCATCAAAGGAGAATACCACAATATTATGCTTTTATATGCTAAAACAATGCATGATTCTTTCAAGGCACATTAAGAAATCTCAATTGTTTGTAACACGTCGTGCTACAAAAATAATCACTAAGCATAAAGTCAAAGGCAATATCAAACATGACATGATAAAGTCTAAGTCATAGTCAAAAACAAGCTCCTTTTATACCACTTATAAGTATGAACTTTCCTACTCTTTTCCAATCCAAATCAACCTATTTGAAACTATGTATGAATGCGGGGGTCCAACCAATTTATTCAAGCAAACTAAGCAAATGAAAACTAAAAACAAAACGAAGACGCTCCAAGAACAATACAATTGTGCATGAAATAATAAAAATGAAGTGTTTGGAAGAAACCTGAAATTTTTATTGATGAAGACGGGGATGCCTTGGGCATCCCCAAGCTTTGACGCTTGTACTTCTTGAATATTTCTTGGGGTGACATGTGGCATCCCCAAGCTTGAGATTTTGTCCATATTCATCTCATCACATTGTTCTGCCCTACACTTTAAAATTTCCTTTGTACAAAACTTCACACAATCTTCATTAGCAACATTAGTGTACTCAAGATAATAAGTCTTTTGGTTCAGTTTCAACACAAGATACTGTAGCACTTCCTTTAAAAAGTTCAAGTGATCAAATAGAACTCAAATTGAACGAGATTAAGAAGCAAATGCAAATAATGGCAGAAATTTGCCAAAACAGAGCAGCAGGTAAAAATCATTTTTTCGAAGACCTTCTGTTGCTGAAATCGAAAGTGTTGAACTAACAAACGTTAGATAACAACCTGGGGAAGAAGCACAAATAATTATAGCTCAATCTGACATACAGAGATTTTTCACGAATTTTTACAGCAAAGCACAAAAATCTGTTTTCGGACAGCAACTTTCCCAAGTCTTACTTCTCTCTCATTAGAGGTTACTCTTGGCACAAAAACCACACAAAGAGGATAAGGAGAGGTTATTACTGAAGCAATAACCTCCAAGACTCAACAAAATATTCCTAAAGAAATTTGGGTTATCTCCCAATAAGTGCATTTGTTTAACGCCTTTGAGCTAGGCATAAGAAGCAAGAATCAAGTATTCTCAAATGAAGAAGCATTAAGAGCAAATGTTGTTTTAAAAGGAGAGGCAAAATGGATCTTCTCTCTCTTCTTAGGGAAGTGTTCTATACCTTTCTTGAGTGGGAATTGATATTTAATGGTGCCTTCTTTCATATCTATAATGGCACCAACAGTTCTAAGAAAAGGTCTTCCCAAAATAATAGGACAAGAAGCATTGCATTCAACATCCAAAACATAGAAATCAACGGGGACATAGGTATTGTTAACCATAATAAGAACATCATTAATACTCCCCATGGGTTTCTTTTTAGCATTATCATCAAGTTGGACATTTAAATAACAATCTTCCAATGGTGGTAAATCAAGCATTTCATAAATCCTTCTAGGCATAATATAAACACTACTATCAAGATCACATAAAGCTTTTAGATCAAAATCATTCACTTTCATATTAATGATGGGTTCCCAACCATCTTCTAATTTCATAGGAATAGAAGCTTTATGTTTCATCATTTCTTCTTTAATTTTTATGAGAGCATCAATAGTTTGTTTTGTAAAGGCCATATTCATAGCACTAGCATTAGGACTTGTAGCAAGCTTTTGTAGGAACATAATTACTTCAGAGATATTGCAACCATCAAGATCAAAATTATAATTACCATCTAAATTAGTAGAGCTATTATTTCCCATATTTCGAAGATTTTCAGCATTTTTATTAGAAAAGGTTCCATTGGTTTTAGGAATTGTTGCAAAAGGAATGGGAACTTCATGTGGTTTGCTAGCATGTAACATTAGTGGTGGTGATAGTACAAATACTACTATTTCTAGCAATTTCATCTTCTCTTTCCCATTTAGCATGCAATTCAGCTAACAATCTAATAATTTCATCAATTCTAACTTGTATAACATTAGTAGCAAGCAAGGGATTTTCAATAGTTTTAGATTTAGCAGCCATTTTATTCAAAGAAGATTGTGCTTCAGACAATGATGTTATATTTCTTTCAGCATTAGAGAGTTTATCCTCAATAGTTTTATTGAAAGCGGTTTGTTTACTAATGAAATCTTTAAGCATGACTTCAAGTTCAGAGGGTGCACTTCTATTATTGTTGTAGGAATTTCCATAAGCATTACCATTATTGGGAGGATATGGCCCATAATTATTATTACCAAAATTATTCTTGTAGGCATTTTTGCTAAAATTATTATTTATAATAAAGTTCACATCAACTTGCTCTTCTTGAGAAACCAAAGAGGCTAATGGAACATGATTTGGATCAATATGAGCTTTCCCATTAACAAGCATAGACATAATAACATCAATTTTATCACTCAAGGAGGAGGTTTCTTTAACAGAATTTACCTTATGACCTTGTGGAGCTCTCTTAGTGTGCCATTCAGAATAGTTAACCATCATATTATCCAGAAGCTTTGTTGCAGCTCCCAAACTAATGGTCATAAAGGTACCTCCAGTAGCAGAATCCAGCAGATTTCATTGAAGAATAATTTAGTCCTACATAAAAGGTTTGGATAATCATCCAAGCAGTCAGTCCATGAGTGGGACAATTCTTTACCAAAGATTTCATTCTTTCCCAAGCTTGAGCAACATGTTCATTATCAGGTTGTTTAAATTTCATTATTTCACTTCTCATAGATATAATTTTAGTAAGAGGATAGTATTTTCCAATGAAAGCATCTTTGCATTTAGTCCAAGAATCAATACTATTTCTAGTTAGGGATAGCAACCATTCTTTAGCTTTTCCTCTCAAAGAGAAAGGAAACAATTTAAGCTTAATAATATCTCCATCTATATCACAAACCACATATGGGTCCACCAGAGTCATTGCATGTCTGTTCTTCTCACAAACCACATAATGATCCACTAGAGTCATTACATGTGTGTTCTTTTCATAGACCACATATGGATCCACAGCTAGAGTCATTGCTTGTGTGTTCTTTTCACAAACCACATATGGATCCACCAGTGTCATTGCATGTCTGTTTTTTCATTAACCACATCTAGAGTCATTTCATGTGTGTTCTTTTCACAAACCACATGGATCCACTAGTGTCATTGCACGTGTGTTCTTTTAATAAACCACACATGGATGCACCAATGTTATTGCATGTGTGTTCTTTTCATGAACCACAGCTAGAGTCAATGAGTGTCTATTCTTTTCACAAACCACATATGGACCACTAGAGTCATTGCATGTGTTTTTTTCATTAACCACAACTAGAGTCATTGGATGTGTGTTCTTTTCAAAAACCACATATGATCCACCAGTGTCATTGAACGGGTCTTCTTCTCACAAACCACATATGGATCCACTATAGTCATTGCATGTCTGTTCTTCTCACAAACCACATATGGATCCACATCTAGAGTCATTGCTTGTGTGTTCGTCTCACAAACCACATATGGATCCACCAGAGTCAGTGAATGTCTATTCTTTTCATAAACCACATGAGCATGTGTGTTCTATTCATAGACCACATATGGATCCACCAGCTAGAGTCATCAGATGTGTGTTCTTTTCACAAACCACATATGGATCCACCTATGTCATTGCATGTGTGTTCTTTTCATCAACCACAAGTAGAGTCAGTGAATGTCTGTTCTTTCTCAAATCACACATGGATTCACTAGAGTCATTTTATTGCCTGTCCTTTTCACAAACCACAGTTAGAGTCATTGCATGTGTGTTCTTTTCACAAACGACATAAGGATCCACTAGAGTCATTGCATGTGTGTTATTTTCACAAACGACGTATGGATCCACCAGAGTCAGTGCATGTCTATTCTTCTCACAAACCGAATAAGCATCCACTAGAGTCATTGCATGTGTGTTATTTTCACAGACCACACATGGATCCACAGCTATAGTCATTGCATGTCTGTTCTCCTCACAAACCACATATGGATCCACTAGTGTCATTGCATGTCTATTCTTGTCATGAACCACAACTAGAGACAGTGAATGTCTGTTCTTTCACACACCACACATGGATCCACCAGAGTCATTGTATTGCCTGTTCTTTTCACAAAGCATAGTTACAGTCATTGCATGTCTGTTCTTCTCACAAACCACACATGGACCCACCAGTGTCGTTGAATGTGTGTTCTTTTCAAGAACCACAACTAGTCAGTGAATGTCTATTCTTTTGACAAACCACATAGGGATCCACCTGATTTATTGGATGTGTGTTCTTTTCACAAACGACATATGGATCCACTAGTGTCATTGCATGTGTGTTCTTCTCATAGACCACATATGGATCCACCAGTGTCATTGCATCTGTGTTCTTTTCATTGACCATAGCTAGAGTCATTGCATGTCTGTTCTTTTCACAAACCACATGGATCCACCAGTGTCATTGCATGTGTGTTATTTTCATTAACCACATCTAGAGTCATTGCATGTGTGTTCTTTTCACAAACCACATGGATCCACCAGTGTCATTTCATGTATGTTCTTTTCATTAACCACCTATGGATCCACCAGTGTCATTGTACGTGTGTTATTTTCATTAACCACAACTAGAGTCATTGCATGCCTATTCTTTTCACAAACCACTTGGATCCAACATTGTTATTGCATGTGTGTTCTTTTAAGAAACCACAACTAGAGTCATTGCATGTGTGTTCTTTTCACAAATCACATATGGATCCACCACTGTCATTGCATGTTTGTTCTTTTTATTAACCACAACTAGTGTCATTGCATGTCTGTTCTTTTCATAGAACAGATATGGATCCACCAGTGTTCATTACATGTGTGTTCTTTTCACAAACGACATATGGATCCACCAGTGTCATTGCATGTTTGTTCTTTTAATTAACCATAGCGAGTGTCATTGCATGTGTATTATTTTCACAAACCACAGATGGATCCACCAGAGTCATTGCATATCTCTGTTCTTTTCATTAACCACAACTAGTGGCATTGCCTGTCTGTTCTTTTCGTAGACCACATATGGATCCACCAGGGTTCATTGCATGTGTGTTCTTTTCACAAACCACATATGGCTCCACTTGTGTCATTGCATGTGTGTTCGTTTCATTAACCACAACTAGAGTCATTGCATGTGTGGTCTTTTCATAAACAAATGGATCCACCAGTGTCATTGCATGTGTGTTCTTTTAATAAACCACAACTAGAGTCATTGCATGTGTGTTCTTTTCACAAACCGCATATGGATCCACCAGTGTCATTGCATGTCTGTTTTTTCATTAACCACATCTAGAGTCATTTCATGTGTGTTGTTTTCACAAACCACATATGGATCCAACAGTGTCATTGCATGTGTGTTCTTTTCACAAACTACCTATGGATCCACCTGTGTTATTGCATGTGTGTTCTTTTCATTAACCACATATGGATCCCCTAGTGTCATTGCATGTGTGTTCTTTTCATTAACCAAAGCTAGAGTCATTGCATGTCTGTTCTTTTCACAAACCGCATATGGATCCACCAGAGTTCATTTCATGTGTGTTCTTTTCACAAACCACACATGTATCCACCAGTGTCATTGCATGTGTGTACTTTTCACAAACCACATATGGATCCACCAGTGTTATTACATGTGTGTTCTTTTTCACAAATCAAATATGGATCCACCAGTGTCATTGCATATGTGTTCTTTTCATTAACCAGAACTAGAGTCATTGCATGTGTGTTATTTTCACAAACCACATATGGATCCACAAGATTTCATTTCATGTGTGCTCTTTTCACAAACCACATATGGATCCACCAGTGTCATTGCATGTGTGTTCTTTTCACAAACCACTTATGGATCCACCAGTGTCATTGCATGTGTGTTCTTTTCTCAAACCACATATGAATCCACTAGTGTCATTGCATGTGTGTTCTTTTCAAGAACCACAACGGGAGTTAGTGAATGTCTGTTCTTTCACAAACCACACATGGATCCACCAGAGTCATTGTATTGCAGGTTCTTTTCACAAACCATATTTAGAGTCATTGCATGTATTTTCTTTTCTTTTCACAAACCACATAAGGATCCACTAGAGTCATTGGATGTGTGTTCTTTTCACAAACCACATATTGATCCACCAGTGTCATTGCATGTGTGTTCTTTTCACAAACCACATAAGGATCGACCAGTGTCATTGGATGTGTGTTCTTTTCACAAACCACATGAGCATGTGTGTACTTCTCACAAACCACATATGGATCTACCAGAGTTCATTGCATGTGTGTTGTTTTCACAAAACACATATGGATGCACCAGTGTCATTGCATGTGTGTTCTTTTTATTAACCATAGCTAGAGTCATTGCATGTATGTTCTTCTCACAAACCACATGGATCCACCAGTGTCATTGCATGTGCGTTCTTTTCATTAACCACAGCTAGAGTCATTGCATGTGTGTTCTTTTCACAAACCACAGATGGATCCATTAGAGTCATTGCATGTCTATTCTTTTCATTAACCACAACTAGTGTCATTGCATGTCTATTCTTTTCACAAAGCACATAAGTGTCACTGGATGTGCGTTCTTTTTACAAACCACAGCTAGATTCGTTGCATGTGTGTTCTTTTCACAAACCACATATGGATCCACCAGTGTCATTGCATGTGTGTTCTTTTCATTAACCACAGCTAGAGTCATTGGATGTATGTTCTTTTCACAAACCACATGGATCCACTAGTGTCATTGCATGTGTGTTCTTTGCATTAACCACAGCTAGAGTCATTGCATGTGTGTTCTTTTCACAAACCACATATGGATCCACCAGAGTCATTGCATGTCTGTTCTTTTCATTAACCACATCTAGAGTCATTGCATGTCTGTTCTTTTCACAAACCACATGGATCCACCAGTGTCATTGCATGTGTGTTCTTTTCATTAACCACAGCTAGAGTCATTGCATGTGTGTTCTTTTCACAAACCACATATGGATCCACCAGTGTCATTGCATGTGTGTTCTTCTCATAAACAACATATGGATCCTAATCTTATGAGAGCCCTAACCTTAGCCCCCCAATGGTGGCCGTTAGACCGAGTCTTCTATAAGGCACGCCCTAACACAGTTGTTCTGCATGAAGATTGTTACATACCGTTCAATCAGGGCGCTTAGACAATTGGGATGGTCTTCGTAAGAGCGATCCACGAGTAGGTTGTTCTGCGACATGATTGGCCACGCTTACTGCCCGCTTGCTCTAGAAAACTGGCAACACTGGGCGCTCCCCTTTTGCGAGTGTCACGACTCACGAGTTCCATGGGCCATATGCCAGTGTCACATCCCCTTTACTTCTCTTACTCCCCATACTTCTCTTCCTTCCCCTCGAAGCCACTTTCTCCCCACTTCTCTCCCATCCTCCATAGCCACAAGCCGACGGCGCCTCCATCTATCTCTCCCATAGCCACCCTAGTCCCCCACCCCCCTCTCGCCATGGGTTCAAGGGGATACGGTGAGGAAACGCGCCGTGACAATAGGGACGGTGATTTCGATGTGAGTCGTCTCATCTCTATCTCTATCATCTGTGGCCAGTTATCTATTTTTAGCTAGATCTACTCTATTTACTCATGTGCGTATGATGTGTTAGGGCCAACCAGATGTTATACGACTCCGACTATCACGGTTTAGCAGATGAAGACAGTCCTCCGCTATGTAACATGGATATGTGCCCGCTAAATTTGTAGCGTTCGAAGGACGAAATGCATGCATGAGGTTTTTACGGTGTCAAGGACATCGTGCAATGATGCAAGTCAGAAGTTGCGGTGTTATCAAATGGATAGATCCAGAGTGGCCCAAATCGATGCAAAAAAACGCTGGACAAACTATGGATATGAATATTGATTTGAAAGAATCCATAGTCAACTCACTTCTTACAGTGTTGAGATGAAGCTATGGGACCCAGTTGACACAACCAAGCTTAACTGAGATCTCAGGAGGGTGCAAGACAAGGTTAGCAAAGTCGAGAAGGAGAGGGACATGGCATTGGCCCTGAAGGCTAAAAGCAGAGAAAGGACTGACTCAAGCAAGGAATGATCTTCACAAGGCCAAAGTCCTTTAGTTCACAAACTACGATTATTGACAAGTGCATGACGATAATGCAGAGAAACAATTGAAGCTGTGCAAGGAAGATGCTAAAAGGAAGAAGCAGATGATTCGATCCTTGCTCTCGCAGGAAGATGCGCATCGGGCTAAGATTAGGAAGATCAAGGAATGTGTGATAATGAGTTCTATTTAGCTTGAGCTCCATGCTTTTATAATTTGTAATAGTAGTACTTGTTGACCTAGCGGTATGAAACTAGTGGTCCTAGAGTCCTAGGAGAAAACAAATTGGTCGCCCGTTAATCTGTCTTAACCCTACATTACTTCCTTTTGTCTAATCATGGTGGTATTCTGACATTGGTGGTTTATTTTAAAACGTAATCTATGTGGATTGTTGCCGCATGCAAATGGCACAACCACAATTTATAAAGTGGAAGCACGTACAACCCGGTTACTGGAGATCCGGGAGCTTCACCAGATGCAGGGGATGCAAGAGCAGGGAGGCGGTGACATAGACGGGCTCAAGATTAGGCCAGAAGTGGTACCGATTTCCTCATCATCTGGGAATTATCGTTGCCATTGTTGTTTATGTTGTCCATGTTGTTGTGCAACAGCTGAAATAAGTTGCTGCTTTCGTGGAGTGTAGCACTTAAATAATTTATTTCTGTGCCACTTACATTCCATCGAATTGGAGACCTCCTGCCCTCAGCAATCGTGGGAACCGGTGCTACGTGTTTTAGATAGTAGTGCACAATCACAATTTCGGATTCAACTACTGACTCGGGCATTTCCAAACCCTAAGTCGTGGTATATTTTACTCCGAAAACATAGGTAGATTGTTTCGCCCTGCAAAGTTCCACACATAGAGCTCTAGAATTTAACCGAATTACATATATAGGTTCAAGTTCAACACATTACTATGCATTGTCATTGCCATCAGCCTTCTTCCCTAGCTGGGTGCCAAGACTTCATGTCCACTAGCTTCTTCATTTCCTGCCTTCTTCCTCTTCCTCGGTGCCAATTTCTTAGCTTCACGTACTCTGCATCGCCGAGACAATCAGCACCAGAATCATGTCCAACATCATCTTTCCACTCATTTTTATTTTCTTCTGGCTGCAAAATGACTGACCCGGCAGGTCATGTTTCTAACCTTGCGGCGCTTCCTATCAAAGAAACATGACTGTTGCATAACTTCCCAATATCTACAGAGTAAATAAAAAAAATTACAATTCAACACAAACATGTGAACCCCAAGAGACTTTTGCATACTAGGAGCTAATTGGATTCGAGCGACCACCCTGTCCAAGAATAGAAAGGCGACTCCAGTTGCAGCAGCTTCCACATCGAGTACAATCACAATTCAGCTCAAACATGCAAGTCGAAGCATACCTTTTCATCAACCCAATTAGCCGACTATCACACGTTAGAGGAACCATGATGCCTCGTTCATCCATGAAGCTGAACTTTGTAGTCTGCTTCGGCCATATTTCATCATGATTATGCAGAGCATCAACCATACCAGGGATAGTGCAGATCTGTGCAGACGCTTTCTTCCATTCGTGATACAATGGTGTCCATACCACCTGCCCTTCACCCTTCCTGATTTAGAGTCGTACCTGAAGAGGGGTACCATAACCAGGTAAGGGTGGTCCGCGGAGATCCCACTTTGAAAGAACATTTCATGTTTTCCCTTTGTTTTGCGTGTTAGATAACAATACTATGGAGACTTTTCATGTGTGCTAAGTGTGTAGGAAGTTTTGAGGGGGGGGGCGGATAATCCGGCCTACCTCATCTCTCAAGGAGCCAAGGCGCGTCGCTCTGTGTCCAATCGGATTTTCTCCCGGAAAATCTGAACTGGGGCGTTTTTTCCTCCTCAGGCTAGATAATCCGGGTTTCGCAAGGGCCGGATAATCTGGCCCCCAGTTTCGAGCAAAAGGAGCCAAGGCGCGTCGCTCGGTATCCGGGTCGGATTTTCTCCCGGAAAATCCAAACTAGGGGCGGTTTTTCTTCCCCAGGCCGGATTATCCGGCCTTCGCATAGGACCAGATAATCCGGGCCCCAGAAGGATGATCAAGGCAAGCTCGGCGCGTCTCACTGTGAGGGGGCGGATTTCTACCGGAGATTCCGAGTCTGGGGCGGAGTTTCCCCAGACCGGATAATCCGGCCCCAAAGTGTGCAACGCCTGGTTTTTGGAAGGGGGTATAAGTACCCCTTCTTCCCCAACGTCCAGAACTCTTGATTCACTCGAATTTGACCAGACCTCGTGCAAGAGCTCTAAATCTCGATCTCCCACTTCAACCACCCCGAAGGTCTAGATCTTTGGTGGAATTGAGGAAGGAGAAGTTCATCATCAACATCAAGATCAAGCTCTCAACTCCTCTCCATTCACTTGGAGAAATCCCGGATCTAGTATTCTTGTTAATACCTAGATCTTGTTATTGTATTTGACAACTTTGTTCTTGTGGCAGCTTGTTGTCATTTCGGGAGCCTCCAAGTTGTTTGGAGTTATTGCCCCGCTAGTTGTGTAAAGGCGCCGGTTCCCGCCTCGAAGGGTACCTATAGTGGAAGGTGGATCAGGCCTGTTGTGGCGAGATCCATCGGAGAACAGGGTGAGGCCTTTGTGGCGTGGTGGTCTTAGTACCGCCCAACCCTCCACGCAGATGTACTTCCCTTAACAGGGAAGGAACTGCGGTCAAAAAAATCCTGTGTCTCCGCGTGCTTCACTTCGGTTCACTCGTTCCTCTCCTCCACTCGCTCTTTAAACCTTGCTAGTAGATAGGTTTGCATATAGGGAAATTCCACACATTAGTTTATCTAGAGAATTTACCTTTGTGCTCAGCCTAAAATTGAAAAAGAATTAAAAATTGGTGTAGCACCTATTCACCCCCCTCTAGGTGCCCATACGATCCATTTCACACTTGACAGAAAAATGTAGACAAAATATGTTTGTCAGCGTTGGGCTAAACAAACAATTTTAGGTTCAGTTGCCAACTAGCAGTTATAATTAGTGCGAATAGCAAAGAGAAGGGTAGCTCACCTGCATGTAGCCAGAACTTCTTCTTCCTTGGTATAGGATCTGCCATCCTCCGAGCTGACTCAGCTCGTCGGCGGCGGAGGAGGGCTAGAGCCTCACAACGGCGGCTACGGCATGCGCCATTGGAGCTTGGGATCAGCGAATGGGCGCAACACTGGGCGCCAGAAGTCAAATGTCTAAGGGATCGTTCTGGCCTGTAGGGTGGATTTCGACGCCGCCGGTGCTAGGGGAAAGGAGGAGAATGGATTTGTGAAATTGGTCAACGCATCCAATCCACTTAGTTCCTCGATTTTCCTAAGAGGTTGCCGCGTTGGCGCTCGCGTCACGGATAGATGACTGACACGACCGTCTACTTCACGAGGCAGTTTCACAGAATGTTTGAATTTGGCAGGGGTGAGATGAGTTTGCCTCGAAATGGCCCCTCTTAGTAGTTGGAATCCCAACTTTACGAAACACGGCAATTACAGGGAACTTTGGTACCCGCGATGCACTCGCCCAGGATCTTTTGGACCACAAACCAACAAGCCCCATCAAATTGCTAGGAGAGAATCAACAAGACGCATGGCGCACATCAAAGTATCAACACGTGCCGAGGGTAAACCACGAACCGTCGCTCCACTCCGCCCATTACGCACGAGAATCAAGGAGACACAGTTAAAACAGAGATTACACTGCCTGGTCTAGTCTAAGTCAGAAAATAGGACCACTACTCGTCACGTCCCGTAAAAAACCGCTCACGCGGGTAGCTAAGGTCATCTCATCGTCAACACTAACGTCATTAACTCCAGCAGGAGCACCTTTTTTACTACTTTAGTCCTTACTCGAGTCTTCACTCAACCAATCACTCGGGGGATACTCCTAACAGGAGCACTAGCCGCGCACCCGAGGATTTTTCTGAGACATCCAAACATTATGACAACATATTTTCCTATCAAGAACCCTTCACTCGAATCAGCTATTCGACGGTGAACTTCGGGTGACTCCATAGGGACCACTGAAACCACATTCGACTGAAACAAGCAAAAGACGACAACGGTCGTAAAGTACTTATATAGTCCCCACTCGAGTCTAACGACTCGAATAGGCACTCGGGGGCTACTCCCATAGGGAGCGCTGGTCGTGCACCCTATGAGTTTTTCTTATACATTACTGCGTGTTGACTATGTCCACACTCGAAAGCATTGGCGACTCTGCTATAATAACTTCCCTGCAAAGA